>JAZHYW010036436.1:0-46613 GCA_037355805.1 Ixodes ricinus
TTTTTGAGGTGTTTAGTAACGACGCGCCTCGATAGAGGGCGCACTCACCTCCGTAGTTGATCGTGTAGAGCGCGAAGGTAGAAGACGGAGCTCACGTCGGTGGAGAACGGGCGCACACCAGCAGATAGTCGGCCTTGCTTCGCCAGTAGAGGTCCGCTTGTTTCTTCCATCGCCAACAGCGATGAAGCAGAATAAACGCGTTTTTCTAGAAAAACCAAAAATAACATGTCCTCCGTCTGGGAAGGAAATGCAGAAATTGAGGCGGCCAAAAGAGATAGAAGGGTCCGAGACGCAGCCGCGGGCATGGGGAGTGATCAGGAAACGTGCAATAGAACGATCGTCTTCTTCAATGCCCTGAGTCACACCGAGCAGCTCGCTTAAGCGCGGCATCGCGGTTTTGGGTGGATACGCGCACGTCTTCAGACACCGTTAGCCGCACTCATATACGCATTGTTGCCGTAGACCTTGCCAAAAAAGGGCTCCCGGTCGGTTCCATTTTCAGTGTTCGTGCGTACGGCGTGATTTTTTTGCCTTGAAGCACATCATGCTATGCGTTACCTGCATCGCACGCTGGGCTGAGCAGTTGCAGACCCTGGAATGGTTTGCGCTTGCTTCCAGTTCCCGCTTTGACTATTACTCAATTTCTCCTCAAAACCGTACACTCTAAAACAAAAATGTAGGCCACTACACCCCTTGTCACATATAATACACCCCAAACCTACAGTTCAACGTACAGTCAACGGCAATATGAGCTGGCAGCAGGGCAATATGACCTGGTGCAGTGAAAATGCCAGTGTCGGGAGTCCATGCTGCATCAAGCTATTAAAAGGGGAGTTTGAATGAACTCGCTCCTGTCTCCGCGAGCTACTATATGGCAAACAGGTTCCATTGTTTACCATAGTTGCTGGCACCCCGTGCAGCTGCCCTTTTCGTCTAGCACTCCCGGCTGTCTCCGTTATGTTACCTTGACTTCGCCTGATACTGACGCTCAAACAGGCGGCCACAACACGAAGGGCTTGAGAACGGTACGATGTGACGTATTAAACAACTAAAGTACGCATCAAGGACTACAAAAAAACGAACACCGAGGTTTTACGGTAAGGGCAGAAATCCCCAGTATCGTTTCTTGATAAGGTTGGTACCCCGGTTCGACGTCAGTGCTCTCTACGTCGAACTGCAATTCTGGGGTGTTTGTTATGGGATATAAGGCGCGTAGAGAAAACCCATCCTTTGGGAATGATTATCTACGTTAATGCGAATAGCATCAAACGGTGCGGAGTTATGCGCGTTCGTCAGGTGGCCGGCACACTCTAGATACGCCAGCCCACTCTTGAGGCGATTCTAAATTTGTTGACACTTTCACAGCCCTGCGCACGATCTCCGCAGCCCAGCACGTGCGTTTGTGTCACTTAGGAAGGCGAGCAAAGCACGCGCCATACGCACAAACACTCAAAATGGTACCGACCAGACTTTCTGGCGTCTCAGCTAGTCTCAACCAACGGTACTCTAAACGGTTGTTTATATCTTTACCATAGGACGCGCTTTACAGCGCTGTCACAGCTACCGGTGCGCGCGCGTTCCATGCACGAGGGCTCATTCCGCTCTCGTGAGGCTGAGCACAGCCGCTACATCACCCTCTCCCGAGCGCGGGAGAGGGTGAGCTAGAGGCCGTGCTAAGCCTCGCGAGAGCGGAATGAACCCTCGTGCATGGACGCGCGCCATAGTGTACAGCGCTGTAAAGCGCGTCATGTAAAGATTATAAACAACCGTTTAGAGTGCGTTGAATGACTGCCTTCATAGCTCTGTGGTTAGCGCGTCTGCCTGCTGATCAAAGGGTCAACGGTTCGAATCCCAGCCGGCGCCGGTCTTTTTTATTTATTTATCGACCCGCGGCGTAGAGGTTAGATAGCCAGATAGATAGATAATAGATAGATAGATAGATACATAGACGAAAAGTGCGTGAAGTATCCAAAGAATGCTATTCGCATTAATATTCGCATTAATATACCATTTTTTAAGCGTGTAGTAAAACATGTTCTCCTCACGGAAGGTGATAATGTGCTCATTCATATGTCGAACTAAGATAAATGCGGGTGCATGTTAAATTGGCTCTGTGTTGATTTGTCAGACGTACATGATTCAAACGCTGTAAAGAATTGTTTCTTCCCAAGAGTCAATTTTTTCGTTGAATTTACTTCAGGCAACGGCAGTGACTGAAAACTGACCTTTCTTTTATCGATGTGCAGAGCCGTGTATCAATAGAGCCAATATTGCTATCACGGAGAGGCACGGGGATTGGTGTGTTCACATTTTGCATCATGCCAGCCCCTCCTTGTGTAATGCTTTCCGGCAAAATTTCATTCGATGGCATCCACGTACGTTCTCGTCAATGCTTTCTTTTTAGTTTATTGCGCTTCGAATCTTTTATACAGGAAAGGCGTGCGCGTGTGGCGCGTGGAACACCAATCCCTGCATTCTCGCGTGCTTGGTGGAAGCAGCAAATGGTCTATTGATGTGTACCGTGACGCATCGTTGGTTGTAGCCAGTCGAGTGTCCGCTGTTATTAGACGGGCTGTGCCGTACATAAAATGAAGCCAGCTATCGTTGCTTTTGTTTTTACTTGATGATTTTTTTAACCTTTTGATGGTCTCTTAAAAATAAATAAAAATTACCCCGACTGAATAAAACAATAGAACGCCTTTACCGTTCCAGCAAAATATAACGCGTTTCCCGTTCAGTTCCACTGATGTAAATGGAACGGCGGCGTTCTTTGTTCTCTTAAGGAATAACGTTTTCAGGAACGCCATTCCTTGGAACACCATTCCGTACAACTTATAGCAGGTTAACGCCCCAATCGACCACTTCAAACTATACAGGCATGGTTTGATGACGGCATGTGGATTCTATAAAAAAAAGAATCCTTAAAATCGATTCTATGTTTTCACTAACAGTCTTGTGCCATGCCCATTAGTATAGGCTAAACACCTGACGCAGCATTCTTCCGCATCTGCGGTCCCCACAAGCTTTTGTGAGAAGTATGGAACCTAAACTTCTCATTTCATTCCTAGTCAGGAGCGCGGCTTTCTCATAAACAGGCACGTACAGTGCCTAGCAATATGAGCTGGTCAGCAGCGGCAGGAACTGGTACAGACCACGCTGTCTGGCAGTCAGCGACTGGAGAACCAGAACGGCAAGGAGAGTTACGTTGAACCTTATTATCGCCGCCGACATACCTCTTCTTCCAGAGCACGACGGGCGTGAAATGCGGTTGTTTGCTGGCTCTGTTGAAGCCGTCTGCTCCATATCGCTAAACCGCCAACAGCCAAAAAAACGAAGAACATTTCGGCAATATTGTCGCGACCGGTTTGTTGGATTTGTACCTTCTTCGCTGATCGTTAAACACTGCTATGAAGAAGTTCAGTATTGCCGTCTCATCAGTCATACCATTATACGCTGGTGAACAATACGGCTGGCCACCAGCTCAGCGTTCGTGGCTGGGTATCTCAACTTTGTTTGTTGATCGTCTTTAATGCCCATCGCCTTATAGACTCTCTCCCGGGCCTCATCTTCTTCGAGTTTGGGTATAAACGCGCCAAAACGCTCTGGCAGCAAACCAGTGCATTCCTGTCGTGAACAAAGGTATATACCGCATGGACCATTTTTGAGACTTTTTAAAAAAGTGTATTGCATGTATGACGATTTGTTTAAGCAACAAAGTAGTGCTGCCATGTTTTTGTACTCGGCGAACCAATCACCAATCGAAAGTATCTGATTTGTCTAAGTAAGCACAGAATATGAGACTTTTCCGCAACGCCAGCAAGAGGATAGATATTTTACGACATTTGTAGAACGATGTTTTATTCGTTGATGACTAAGAACTCTTCTTATTCATTCGACAGTCATCATAAGAAGAACAATCATTACTTTTGTTGTCATTTGAACTATGTAATTATAAAAGTGCAATGGTTGCTCTGTCTTGTATGCGAAAACTATACTTAATCTGGACTGCGGTACGCAATACTCTATAAGTTCGATATACCCACAAAGCGACCTCCATGCTTACATCCCGATTGTTCCGTTTCCTTAGATTGTCTATTTTCGTAGACATCGACAAATCTCCGGAAAGACGTATCGATGGAGCTGACAAAGTGAAGAAGTCATCAAGGATCACCAGGAGTAGGCGTCCTCCGGCATGCTCCGTAAGACATTATTCTTCTATAATAAACCCCTTCTGTCTCAGCCTTCTTTTAGGAAGGCGCAGCTCTTAGGCGCCATTCAACAGGCGCCGTCGCCGTCGCCGTCGCCGTTGGCGTAACCAGCGAGGTCACGTGACCTCCCCGAGGTCACGATGACCCCCGAGGGTCACGTGACCCCCGAGGTCACGTGACCTCGAAGAATCGTCCCAGGTCCGCACGTGGCACCCGAGGTCACGCGGCCCCCAGGTCACGTGGCCCCAGGTCACTTGTGGCCCCCTGGTCACGTGAGACCCCCGAGGTCACGTGATGATGATGACGATGACGATACGGATGCGGATGACGTCATCAGTGACGTCACTGAGGACGTCATCGGCATCCGTATCGTCATCGTCATCATCACTGATGACGTCATCGGTGACGTCACTGATGACGTCGTCGTAGCCATCGTCATCGTCTTCATCGGCGACGTCACGTGACCCCGAATACCCTTCCTCTTCCTCAAGAGCTGCGCTCTAATTCGGCGTTACAGGGAGTTGTGGCTGAATGCTATCTTAATACAAACTTTAGAATCGCAATTAAATGACCTGCAGCAGAAAGAGCCGGTTTATGAAACGGGGAGCATTGATGATCGACGGTCCGGTCCTGCACAGCCTTCTAGATGCGGGATGGCGCTGTTTATGGACTAAGAACTGGAGACCGCACGCATTCCAAAAGTCTTAGCAGTCGCGAGATATTTTAGTGACCGCTGTCGTAGAGAGGTGGAGTAGGCGACTGTCTTAAAGCAGACCTAAGCAGCGTTTTCCAAACCAAAATCAACGTTGCGTGTAACTTCTCCTGCCTCGGAAGCAAATTGAACTTATCAAGGAGATCTGGTATGGGGCTACTTGATGTCACTGCGCGGGTATTGACGGAGACGGTACCAAAAACAAGATATGTATTCGCCGCACTGAAGATTCAGAGATGGTTCCGCTCTAAACTCCAGCAAGCTGGGACGGAGAGCCGTTGGGAGAAACGCGATGTCATGCAGCCTCATAACGCGGACCGGTCCAGTCGCCACCCACGCTTCGGGGATTGCCCGAGCTTCGGCAATCTGGAGGCCTCGGCGTATGACGTCTCACTGCGAGGTGCCGGGTAGCCAGGCCTCGCGCGTAGAACGCATCGGAGCCGAATCTAAATCCGGATATGGGGACGGAGGAAGCCACCTTGTGTTGACTGCGCTGACGCCGAAGCGATGCACGACTCAGGTAAAACCGGCCGACGGTATAGAGGGCAAACATATATACACTATGGACGTGCAGAATAGTGCTACGAATAGAGAGGAATCAACTCATACATAGCCTTCAGAGTGAAGATAAGCAACAGATGTGAGGAATGTTTTCGCAGTGTTGATTCTAGAGAGATGATGCTACCCTATTCGATTCCTAGCAGTATCTGCTGACCCCTACTATATCCTCTTCTTAGCCTCGTAGACACACTAAGAAATATGCACCATACTATGAGAAATGTCGATATCTCGCTATCAGACTACGCACCGACAGTCAATTTGGGGGTTCTACGTGCCAAACAAACGAAGGGGCAGGCTGCCAGGCCCAGCGGAGGACTGGAAATTAATTCAGAACACATAGGGATGATTCGAGCGTGCAACGCAAAACCTCGGTTACACAGCGCCTTCTCCCCAATAGGCCTCCGTGAAATTGTCGGCACCTCGGCCGGAGATTCGAACCCGCCACCCGGGGATCACGTAGAGCCGGCGCTTTGCCTCGAAGCCCACCGAGGTGGCACTGCCAAATTGAACGAATTCTCTATAAAAAAAAAATCGTCTGTAAAGATGCTCACGTACCAGAATCCCACAGTTATATATTAAAATATCCTGCCTTCATTAGGTATCGAGAGGTGAAGATGGGGGTAGATTGCGAGCGCGCGTTGGCAGAGCAAGCGAGTGCGGTAGCTGAGTGGTTACCGCGCTTGACTGTCGCGCGGAAGGTGTGAGGTTCGATTCCAGTTAGCGGACTGTCCTTTTTATTTATTCTTTCAACTTGGCCTTCTCATAAGTTCGGAGAAAATTCTTGTGTGATCGAGTTCTGAATGTTCTATGCACCGAAAGTTCCACTCCGAACGATCCAGAAACCCACGAGGGTACATAAGGGATTCCGCAAGGCGAGCGGAGTCAGTCTCGCCCCAGCGTTCGACTCTGCTCTTACGCCGACTTCGACGCCCGCGACGCTCTGCTGTTAACATCTGTTTCCTTTTTTATTTTTTGGGCACAAGTTCGCCATATTAAACGTTTAGTTTCTTCAGTTACTCGCACCCTCATCACTTGTCCTTCGTGACAATATGGTCCTGCAAGTTGTCTTCCCATAGCTGGTCCCTGGCAGGTTGTTACAAAGTCAGTAGATCCAGGACGTCCGAAGAATGTGTGCGACCAATGTTTTGTAAGCGACTGCTAGGACGGTGTTAGGACGGTATTAGCGCGTTACGGCAGTCCTAATTTTATGACGTGCTTCTTCTACTGCGCGAGTAGTGCCACTAGAACGTCGTACGTTTTGTTTTGTAAGGCAGTGCGTAAACTGTGCATATGACACCAATTTCGGATCTTATAGGAGAACAACGATCTGGACATCAATTTCAAGAGGCCAGAAGGCACCAACCAGCGATCTGAACCCGTTCGTGATTGCTAACCTTTCTCGAACGCCACACTATAGGTGTTTGCGCACTTGGAAAGTGACTGGCGTGCGCCCGTGGCAAGCGCTGTATTAACTCTCGAGTCTAACTATGACAGCAGACAATAAAGATTCATAAGGCAAGGCGAATCAGCTGATAAAGAAAATAACAATATATTGCCGAGTACATGAAGGAAGGCTACCGTGCTCCTTAAAGATACGCGTTTACTCTTATCGGAAATGGTTCGACGTTTCATTCGAATGTTCGAAATGCCGAGTGGAGTAGATAAGAAGGCCGACTTGACCTTGCCGAGTCAGTCTCCCGAGTGGTCGATCCAAGAACATCCTAGGCCGAATGTTCAAGATACCGAATATAGTATAAATAAAGAGCACAGCGTGGCCTTCCAGACGCGCACTCGCGCTAACCAACTGTCACGCCGACACTGACACCGCTGCTGCCGCCTTCGACTCGCTGCTTTTTTCTCAACGCTCTTTTTTTTTTGTTATTGGCACAAGTTAACCGCTGAAACCTTTATTTTCAGTTTTACCTTTTTCGCTATTTTTCTATCCTCGACAATATTACCAAGAGCCCAAAACGAATCTTAAACGTCCCCAAGGTGGTTAATGGAAACACAGCCAGCCATACATACACTGATCAGCCAAACCGTTTCGACCACATACCTAATCAATATGATGATTCACCATGCAAAACAGTTACAAGGGTCGTCCGCTGCGCAGTGCCATATACAAAACAATCTTACGAACTGTATCCGCAGAAACACTTCACATTGAACTGCATTGTATTTAGCTGCCAGCTGGGCCGTAGGAAGCCGCCTATTTTGCTTCACCAAGCGGGAAAGCCTCTGCTGTCCACATTCTGTGATTAGTCGTGGACGTTCCACGCCTCGGCTTCTACTAACATTTTTACCGCCGTTCTTCCACTTGTGATATTTACTAAGTAACGACGGCAGCTCATGAACACTCGTCAAGATCTGCAGTTTCCGAGATGCTTGCTTTGAGCCGTAGGGTCATCACGATCTGCCCTTTGTCAAAATAGCCTAAGTTTGCACCCTTTTTTAATACATGCACACGTAGTCGAAAAAATAATCCCTCTGCGTTCCTGCAGCCATTAATTAGCATCCGGATAATCACGTGGTAGAGAGTACGGATAGCGCGAAAGCTAGACGCGCTCACTCTCACTGTTGGGGTGGTCGTAAAGGCTTGGCGGATCAGTATATGTGCTACTGCATGCAAAATTACGCCAAGGAAGCTTAACCAAACAAACTCCAGTTCGTACAAATGAGTAGCAAAAATGTTGGTTGAGAACTGCGGCTTCTCACGAACTCAGACCAACTTGTCTTATGTGCAATGTATCACATATAACTTGCGAGTGACCCAATTGTTTTACTAAAAGCTATCTGCCGTTTTACATATGGATGCTAAAACTAAGTTTTGGCTGGACTTTCTGAAAGCATGAGGCATTTGAACCTCAATCATGCTGTCTTTTATTTTCAGCTCAGGTATCGATAACTCCTTTTGAAAGGCATTAGCCTAAATTGCTACTTCTACAGCTCCATTGCTTCGTCACCAGGTGTAGGTGCCATCTCTGTGGCCATAACTAAAACTTCATAACTATTACTGCATCACTTCGCTTGGTCAAAAAAATGTTACTGGGCAAATTCAAGGAATCTAGAAGCTTTTAAAGCGGGCCAAGTAATACGCGCGAAGGTACAATAATGAAATACACAGTGAAACCGATCGCCCATACAAGATGATTAAAAGAGAACGCCATTTCTTAACGTTGCAGTCATGTCGGAGATAAACGGGAGCTTTTCGTCGGACGAGAGCGCCTACGCCAAACTACCCAATCCAACACCGTCAAAAGATGTCCTCGAAAGCCTCGTGGAAATCGCGCTGCAGTCCGGCACGCTTCAACCGGGCTCGTCGTCGAAGATGCTTTTCGGAGATCTCCTGGGCGTGAGCAGGCACCGAGCCCCGTTATGTTCAGGGTCCTGCTCAACGAACTGTAAGTGACTGCAAGAGAGATTGTCGAGAAAGTGGCACTGACTATAGACCAACTCGTTAGTATGCCAAACAAGCCCGCGTTTACCCACCATCAGGTGTGGGTACTGCTTGCGCGCAGTGCAACACCATTTACGTAAGCGCCAGGACGACTGCGAGCGCCCCGCAGCGGTGTGACGTCAAAGCTGCGTGTTTGTGTATACTTCGTTTCACGTCAAGTCGAAGAGCTGTCGAGGCCAAGACGACACACAAGAACAAATCCACGCAAACAAAAAGCCCAGTCACGCCGCACTCTGCGCCTGATTGGAAGAGCCGGCGAATGAGCACGCGCAGAAAGACACCGAACACCGTGACGGGCGCTTTTGGGTTATGCTTGACTGTCCCCTCGGCTCGTAACGTCGGGTACGCTCTAACAACATTCTTGAAAAAGAGTTAGGGCGCATGTGGAGCTGGTGTAGGTTTACCATTTTTTTAGACCACCTGAGATGTCGTCTTATTTCTTCCACCCAGTCTCAGGTGGTCTAAAAAAATGATAAATATTCTTGAGCGGTTTTTTGCATTCGCAAGCTTAAAACTAGCTCTCATTCATCGTCTGCCAAACACTATAGAGTATTGATGGTGTGGGAATGCAAGTTGCAGAAGCGTTGCAGAAGGTCAGTGTTAGGCGCGCTCAGCAGCCAAGAACCTATGGTTCAGCGTGAATACCACCTATTCATAGTGAAAATAAACGATGAAATCAAAAGAAAATGTGCCTTTATATAAAAATTCTGAAAAAAATATGTATCTGCCATTTTTACAGATTTCAGTCTTAATTTTTTTTTTACGTTTCCTATATTCTTTGTTACACCCTTCCACGTATTTTTCTTTTCAAAGCTATATTCATAACCAAAGTGAGGATGTCTGTGTGTTCAGGTTTGTAAACGGCCTACATGCCTGTATTTATCATTATATTTTCTCATTTATGTTTGTCCGAACGTCAATGAATTAATATAGTGCGAGACTTGCTGGAACAATGACACCTTTCATTCAGCCACCGTCTCTTAAACATACGTATGCATGTGTAAACATTTCTGGCGCCCGTTTTCAGCGCAAAACTTTAATTGGGAATTGTTTGCTTTGCAGCATTTTGTATATCGCCCTTAATATGAAGTGCATGCATATCTTCTTTCTCCAAATTAAGAATCTGCTTTCGAGCCTTATGGATCAGCTGTTAATTGCGAGGACAACATATGTGACTACCGTAGTGAAACCCAAGATATATATTTTATTATTTAATGCCTGCTTTGCCTGTGTAACCATATGATGTTGTGGAACTGCGGCAATGGTGAATTGATTGCACGGGGGCTTTATGTCTCATGTTCTTTTTGCTTTTTACCTTCCACTTCAGAGGAATCGATGGCTGCGTGAAACTGCGGGAGAGTTGCCACTCGGAAGTTTTCCGCATCAGCGGCATCCGAGGCATCGCAGTGCTCAAGGTCGTTCACATCGAGTACATAGTGCGACACCTGCAGCATTTAGTCAACGAGGTGCAAGTTGCCCTGTGAGTCCAGCGTTGTACTCTAGCATCCAATGATCATTATACTTAGCCACCTTGATCGCTAATCGTATACTCGCATTTCATCTGAAACTGGCTACAGTGCCGCTTGTATTCTCAAGACATAACGCAAAACAATTCCTGACTTCAATCAATGCCACCTAGAAGATAGGCCAGCTCGTGACGTCATCGTTCGATGATCTCCGACCGGCCTCAAGCGGCAAACACGCCGAAGCTCGGCAAGAGTGTGCCACCATGCGGCAGATGCGTGCGTCTGGCGTCACCGCGTGCTCGCGTCGCGTTCGTTGGAATACGCCGCAAGACGCTGGCTAGTGGCAGATGCTGACGCTATGTGGGTGTCGCTGTGTGGATCCACGAAAGGCGCCGCGGCCTTGTCTTTTAGGTGGTCTTGCTTTAATGGGAACTTAAGGCGGCCCCATCTTAAGACTATAACGATCTGTAGACCTCTCAGTCTAGTTTACTGAGAGGGAAGACAACACACGCTAACATAATGCAAGGCCGCATCATAATCGGCCTGCCGCCGGCAAACGGGTCGGACCTGACCCTATGGTTGAGAAAACTATTACGCTTCACCGCAGTGGGGCATTTCCAATCTTTTAATTGCCGCCCCTAAGGTCGGGTCAACACACAAGGGAGTGTTTGACCACGTGTAGCATTACGTTGGCAAAGAACACACTGCTATAGCACAGGGTGAACTTTGCTTCAATAGCTGACGCAAGTTCGGTGCGATCGAAGTGTTATCCGCTCTTTCAATCTTATGTCGAGGAGCGGCTTACGTGGTGGATGACGCTAAAGGTCAACTAATACTCCTGTAAAACTGACATTTCAAACGGTATTTAGCCGAATGCAATCAGGTTGAACAGGGAACCCTTCGCAATCCCTAGTGTGTATTTTCTATACCTCCCGGAACCTTTACTAGTCTTTGGTTTGAACGCCATTTAAAATGTGTGACCGAGCCATTTAAAGGAGCTGTGCAACGATATTCAATTGGGATGTTTTTCACTTTACACGAGCTTACTGGCACTAGTAGGACTCAAGGATACTCGCACGCAACGCCACCGGCCAAGAAACTCCTTTGGTGCGGTGTAATTTCAAGGGCAAAAGCGATCATTTTCATTGCAATCTCTCCTTTGCAAATTTTGATGACGTAACGTGGGGACCGCAGTACACCCATATGACGATATTTGAATGCTGTTCATAGATTGGACCCGAGCATTGCGTGGGCACTCGATTTGGGATCGTGATAATTACTAGCTCGAGAAGCATTCGGGTAGTGGCCCGTGTCCAATCGCTGCAACGACGACAGTAGCCGAGCCATAACAATGTCTGGAACTCAGCGCGTGTCCTGTGCTTTGCCAACCCCAGCGCGTGGCTATGATAAACATTGGCGCCATATAATCGGCTGCAGATCACGTGGCCGCTTGTTCTGGCTGCGAGTTGAGGGGGTGAACGATGGTCGTTTTTCTTTAATTTTTTCTGGGTCTTCTATTGCGTGGGGTGAAAAACGAACGCGTGTTTTATCGGTCATTAACGTCAGGGATCCGTTCTAAGTTGTATTTTCGCAAAGTACAAAAATTGTTGCATCGCCCCTTTAACTCAGCCGTAAAAAAAGAGAACTTTGTGTACTGAAAACTTATTGAGATGAGTCACCGTCTTTGTTTTTTCTAGAAAGCTTACGTCTAATGTATCCTCGTAGAAATATAGCGATATATACACGTGCTTACTTAAATTAAAAATTACAAAAAGATCCATTGGTGGATTTTTAGGGAATGCGTTACATGACTCTTGGAGACGCCACACACGTCCCCATTTGGGAAATGCTAACAGGAATCCCTTTTGATTCCTCTATTTCTGGCTGCCTGTTTTTGGCCTCGTTACGGAGTCAGTGTTAGCTAAGAACCTACCAATAGATCTTTCTATATTTTCCCCTTTTTCAGTACTCTGCTTGTCACAGTATGTCGACTCCCTAGATATGGTCATCCACGTCACTCGTAGAACGAACCGCATCCATACCACTTGTGGAAGGAACCGCATTTATATACTCATGAAGGGAATTGCGTTCATCGTTTTGACTACACACACACATCGCAGCTCAAGCACCGCTACTACGGAAACCCAGAGCGAAGAACAACCGGCGACGGCAGAGTATATCTGTCTCGGCTCCCTGCCGTTCGTGTGGAGGCTTGAGTCGGGGAGGCGAGATCCCCGCTGGTTCTGCCGATCACTGATGTCACCCACATACCTCCCCGAAAAGCATCCCTCCTGTGAATTCCACTTTAGCTTCGTCATCAGCTTCAAGCCTGACGCCAGAACCACTGCCGTCATCTGTCGGTTGTTGCTCCAATCATAGGGTATATGGATAACAAACAGGCGCCGTTAATAAAAAAAAATCTGCGGTCGTTTTTTTTTTTACTTTCCACTTTGATCAGCTTGTTTTTCAAAATTATGACGTCGGGCACCTATCTGATAAATCATGGCGCGATATGTCAACAAGTTTATTTTTGGAGTCAATTTAAGACCTTTCCCTTATTCGTGGGTAAGCTGTAGTAAATAATTCTTTTAACATCATATATAAACAGCCACTAGACATGTAGAGGGTTTTAAGAAGGAGAAAAAGGGTTATTCTACAAAACGATTTTTACAAATCACAGGCAAATCATAGGTAGTCATGTTACATGCCTCATTATTATAACACCTTGCCTACTGAACCAGCCGTACTCGTACAAACGCTTAGAACAGTAAAAAAATAGCTCAGATCGGGGTGCATGAAATATAATTTTTGGATATGTTTTATGAGCGGATTAGGTTGTAATGTGTTTTTTTTTTTGCGTTATTTTTTTTTCTGTTTTTGTTTCGTCGTATAATATACATATACAGTATTCGTTATGGAGAATATGTACGTATATTCGATAGTATGTAATGTAGTTTCTGAATTTGCTTTACGGGCTGCTAAGGTTATGATCCGGATTTTCCCTCCGTTTGTTTTTTATTTGTTTCTCACCACAAAAACCTGGCGCCTCCGCTGGCTCTCAGGCACTGCACACAAGCATCCCCATGCTTTTGCGGGCCTGTGCATTATTGTGCATATTTGTGAAACAATTTTAATTTAATTGATTATTATATATTATTATTATTAGCTTCTATTATTTTTTTATTTCAAGTTTTGTTGTAAGCCTTCAAGGTGGGTTCAGACGCTTGCAACTGCATACGACCGAATGTAGTGTATTATGATATCTTCTGATATCTTACAACGGTAAAGCACGCTGACACGCTGGCGCCATCGAAGAAGGAGGCCAAGCGTACGTGTTGTTGAGGAGAAATGGTATTATATAACATGGTCATAGAGTTCTTCAAGCCATTAGGGAAATAATTATGTAGGAAAAAGATAGGTTGTGCTAAGCTTTGAAGTGCTCCCTGGTACCCGACAGATGGCGCCAGTGTGTTCTCCTCGCCGTAGGAAACTCCAGGACGTTGTAAGTTCTACTCGATTGAAAGCAGGCGCAACTGTGCGAATGAGCCTTGACCGTTCATTCTGTTTCTCGATATTGCCCATTGCTGTTTGTTGTTCTCTGTTCTTCGTGCATGTGTAGTTTCTTAGCTCTCTCCTACTATAATTCCCCTTGGCCATTGTACGCAACAGATAAATAAATTCCCAGCTACCTTTATCCTCGAAGTCCTAAAATGCATGGAAAGCAGCATAAAAAGAGCACTCATTACATTTCTCTAAAAACAAGAATAAACAATCATTACAGGGAGAGAAAAACAAAACATGTTGTATATGTATTCTCCCTAAATTTAAAACAGAAATGTTATTAACGAGTGTCAAATAGAGGAGCAGCTGAAACAAAAGTCAAGAAAACAAATTGGCAAAGAGCACGGTTATGACAGGCGCTCTTTTATTTGAAGGCGAAGGGGTCGGTGATGGAGATGACGGTGGCAGGAAGTTGGTTCCAGTCCAGGTAAGTTTTGCGATTGAAGTATTTCAAAAATTACCTGGACTGGACATTTGGTTTTAGGCGGCGATCTTCGGCAGCTGGCTTCAAGCTGATTCGTCGGCACCGTGCGGCAAAGCGACTGCCTCGCTGCACACTTCCAAAGAAAGTGAGATGAGAGACAGAGGAAGATACAGAGGAAGGCTGCGCCAGCTGTCAGGAAAAAACTATCACCAGCAATGTGGCGTGACAACAAGGCAGGCATCCTCCTGTCCACTTTTGACAAAAGTGATGCTGCACGTGAGGTCACATGTTACTTTACGAAAGACAAGACGCACAAGACTGTGCCCTGTCCATACATTGTGCTTGCTTATAATGTGTACATGGGCGGAGCGGCCCTTTTAGACTTGATGCTGGGGTATTATTGAATCAAGATTCATTTAGGAAGTGGTATCTACACAGTTTTGAAGCATAATTTTTTTTTCTTACAATTATGAACCTTGCGGGTGAGTGTGTGGCTAATGTGGCGGACACAAAGAGACAACAAGACATCTCTACTTGACTTCAAATCGGCTGCAGCAGAGGCACTGCGAAAAACAGGAACCCGCACGATAGGAAGCGCTCTGGAAGACCCAGCTGTAAGCTGAAAGTGCCCACCCGGGTAAGCAAGAGGAGGTTCCCGTTGGTGTCACTGCCTACAAAACTTATTTCCGCCTTGAAAGGTGGACCACATGCCAATCTGGCTAAAAGAAACGTGTTGTCAGCTGCCCTATTGCTCTCGCCTCACATATTTTTCGTGGCATAAGTGCAATGTTGCACTTTTTACAACAGAAAGTACAACTGTTTCGAATCCTTCCATTAGAAGCGAAGTACCACGATTCTCAGTCGTATAGTCACAACAATGAGTGGCGCAAACTTTTTCTAGCGCTGCCCTAATTTTTCTTGTCAAATGGAAAGCGTTTCTATTTACAAAAGTTCTGCATTTTTTCACCTACTGTTCTACTCTAGCTCAGTCTTCTCTCCTAAAAAAATGTTTCTTCGTGTTCAAACATATTCATAACCGCATTTTGTATCATACTTGATATGCGACAATATTGTGGCAATAAAGTCGGAACCGTATGGTTTTGCTAAGAACTAAGGTTGGTGTAGGTCTTTTCGTCTCAAGTGGGTGTTGGCTTGAATTTTGGAGCGAAAATTAAAGTTCGTGCAGTAAGGATTTGTTTAACATGCTTAGAGACCAATAGTAGATAAAAAATAGAATGTTAAGTTTGTTGTGAAATGGCGAAATTGAGATCCTGTTTGGGGCCCTATGCTACATGGCGAGACAAAGGAACCGAAACAACGTCGTCTGCTGTGATTGGTCTGCGCCACGCCACCGACCAGTCGCAGCAGACGGTGTTGTCCCGGTCCCTTGATTCCGCTTGGTCCCGTCGTGTAGCATAGGACTCCTGGTTGCAATTTCTTTCTAGCCCAGCATTTAAGCATACTCCAGCCTTTTTGTATGCAAAGCAAAACAATCAATGCAAATGAGCACTTCTTAGGTGACGATAATTGAAATTTGCTCTGCTAAATTCTATTCTGTTTTATCTAAAGTACCGCAACTAAGTGCTCCAGGTACCGGTCGGAGCAGCGGCGGTGCAGGGAGTTTCTCCTCATTAAAGATGTCCGCCAAAAAGTAGTGAAAGCACATATGCATAACCAACTCGCCTGCATCGCTACGTTAGTCCGTCCAAAACCTTGCTTCGGTACCACGAGCTGCAAGAGCAAGCCCGATGCAGAGGCTTTAAAGGGGCCGTGGAACAATGTTTGGACTTCGGTCGAATAATTGTGGTAGTTGTTCTCTGTCACGTAGTGATTAAAGACCTGAAAATGAATTTTGCTTTCGCGAGTTAGTTCTTTAGGGAAAAAAAGTAAAACAATTGACGTTTGGGGCGCCTCCAAGCCACCCTAAGCTCTTGTACCATCTTCCAAATCACGTGCGCAGCGACGAGCAATGGGGATAGAGAGTATCCGGTTGGGTTCTCCTCAGAGCCTTCAGCGCGCGCGGCCTCTGCTTGCGATTCCCATGGCGATCTTGAAGGTTGGTCTCAGACTCTGAGCGATGTGGAGGAGGGGAGAGGGGAGGAGGGTAGAGCAAAGAGCTTGTTGTTTTCTAAGGAAGTTCTACTGACGTAGTAGCACAACGAGGTGAGGCTCAAGGGAGGAATAGATTCTCTCACCTCGGGCAGGTGGCGCCACTAAAACTGAATATGGTACTACTTTGTCGATGACATGAGGTTTTTGACGTCTTTACTCACGTTGAAGCGAAAATATTTATCAAGCATGGCATTAAATTTAGCACATAATGACACATTTTGCCAACCTATTACATTACATATATTGCGCGTCACGCCTTAGTTCCTGTGGCCGCCATTGCACGGCTGCGAATCGCGAAATATTTCCGTTGTTTTCTTTGCTGTTACGCAACGGAATCGTGATATTTCAAAAGAATGAGGCGATTTGTTCGTTCCTTCTGGTTAAATAAACAATGTAAAAATTCAAACTCCAAATTCTTGCGAAGGTAATATTGTTGCATCGCCCTTTTAAGAGCAAGCTCCGCGCTTTGAACGTTTCTAAGCATGTGCACTCCTGCAGCAGTGCAACTGTTGTTTAGGACAATACGCTCGTGCTTGGCATTTCGTTTTCGCTTGCCCTTAAAGGGAAAGGAGTGTTGCAGTGGCAGGACGATTTCCTGTGTCAGCCGGACGCGCCAATCACTACCACCGTATGGCAGCAAAGGCTACAGACACGCGAGTGCGACTTTGCGAAGAGCTTTTGCAGAACAAGAGCTTGCGATAGAGCGTGTACTAGCTCGCACTTGTCGTCTTCGACTGCGCTGTCGCCCTGGCAAGCCTTCGGCAACACCTTCAGAATGCCCACATTCTTCAAAAAAGCAACAATGTTACGAATATACAACAATGATTGGCTTTTATTTGAAAAAAAAGTATTTCTGAGATTTCGAAAATGCGATGTACTCTGAGGAGAGCTATAGTTGCTTGCCACACAAGAACAGTAGTAAAAGCTCCGCCTCCAGTGCACGGTCATTACCTTTTGTACTGCTCAGTATGTGCTTGAGCACGCTTATTTTATCCTGGCTGAAACTCTTGTGCAGGGACGGGGCTAACACACTATACATCTCCATCGAATCATTCAAAAATTGAGATCCCATTTTTTTTTCTGTTGAACCTTCCTCTATGTGTTTATTCTGACAAACGTTACCGAAACCTTAACTGCTCACTTCTCAAATTTCGAAAGAGTAAAAAAGGTTAAAGTAAAATCAAGCATGGGGTGGGGACAGAGGTACTAAGGAAAACAAGAGTGTAAAGGCAACAATTGGTTATTTGCTATATCTTTATTTTGCACATGTGTCGTACAATTATATATCTGGCTTTTCCCTCTAAAAAGGAATCCTTAATTTTAAACGGCTAATTTTAAAACAAGTTTTAAATGAATAGCCAAACAGGAAAGTTTATATATAGCATAGTACTGTCCTATGAAAAATGGACAGGCTATGAACAAAATGAACAACCAAAGGATTTAACTTATATGGAAATGTTGAACACTAGTGGTGCCTTTTGACTGAACTAATGTGCAAGGTAGGAACAGGAGCGATAAAGAATTACAACATTTAATGCCAGTCATCTCGATTTTTAGGAAAGAGCCTCAAATAAGATTAATTTGACATATGGTGGTAAGGGTGCTGAATTGCAGACATGGTGACAAAAACTGCTTTGATAAAAACGTTAAAAAATGTAACTACTCCAAACAGATGCCTAATAGTTTGCTGACTAGGAAACAACAAAGAGGACTAGAGAAATGTGATGAATATGAATGAATACAGCTGGTCATGAATTGAAACATACTTAGATATGTGAGCCACACAACTTGCAGCCGCCATCTCAAGACAAACAAACAAAGCCTTTTAGAGATTTCGAAAATCAAAACAATCATGGCAGGAGTTTCAGCAGGCTTAGGCAATCGCGCTATGTGATCAGTAATCAGGCTACAGGTGTTTTCTTGATTGTATTAATCACCTTTATTGTAACTGCCCGTAGCTGCGAGTAGGTTAGAATAAGACAAAGCCTCCCAAGAAGGCAGCCTCGTATTGAATGTGTTCTGGCCATGGGCGAAGCCGAAAAACCAGTAGGCCGCCATGACCTCAGTCATGCCATACTCCGCATCTTGCACTTCGAAAGCCGAACCGTATCAACGTGAATGCTCATGCTCTTCGCTGCCTCCACATAGTAACCCGAGTAGGCATCGCAGGGTGTCGTCGGTATGGTTTTCTCCTGCAGACTTGATTCAGCCAGAGTAGAATAAAGGCTGCATTGATGAGCATAATTTTTAGCATGAAATGATTTTAGTCCCGTTCACACCAAACACATGACGTTTCCTTTCGGAACCCAGCGCCCAAATCACTTCGAAAAATCCCAGGTTTCGAAGTTGACTTTGGCGTTGGTTGTCTTGTTTGAAACCGACTTCGAAACCTACTGGGTCTTGAAGTCAGTTTTGGAACCAGAAATGTCTGCACTAGCAGGTTTAAACATTTGATGGAGGCGAGCAAACAGATTGCCTGACACCAGAGCTCTCGGTCATTACCGCACGCTGTTTGATGTGGTTAGCTTTGCTGCTGAAGGCTGTGTGAGCGAGAGTGCCCAGGAGCTTTAACAGTGACAGAGCCGCTGGTGGTGTGCAAACGTCTACACAAGGCGCCGTGGACATGCCGACACTGGCATGTCCACGGCACCCTCTCGGTGCTCCTGTTGATATATAAAAACTATTTAGCTATTGGAATGTGGTGTGTCATGGTTCATCACAGTGAACCCATTATATGTTGGTATTTAATTCGGTAACGGTGATCAATATATAAGAAATAATAAAAGTGTTTCGAGGAAAAGGAGCGGGGAGGGGGGGGGGGCTCGGCGTGAAAGCAGGAGGGGACAGGGAGAAAATTAAAAAGTGGAATGCCTCAACATCGTCGCTAGTAGTAGTGCGTTACCGAACGGCTAACCTAAAGCGCGAGACACATGCGCGAAAAATCCATCCGATCCGACGTCCGATCCCGCAGTACGACTGCCTGATCCGAAAATCTGGTCGCTTCAGACGTCGGATCGGCGACCCGGCGTGCGTCCAACGTGCCAGATAGTTTCGCACGGCGGACGGACCGTCGGAAGCGTCCAGCCAATGACAGCACAGCTAGCGCGAACGTCATGATGACGTACTGGATCTGGCGGGACGAATACGGGATGGGCGACGGGAAGCCGGACGCGTGGATCCCGCTGACCCATTCGAAAAATATGGCCCTGGCAAAGAATGCACGCGCCAGAAAGAACGAGCTCCTAACTTCGCTCGTGCGAGCTAAACCGTCAATCTGGGACCCGAGATCTATGAACGCGAACCTCCGCTGGAGTGCTTGGATTCTCCTGGGCGGAGCTGAACGGACCGTCGTGTCGCATGCAAGGTCGGAAGCGTGTGCCTCAAACCGTCCCGTACGGCAATTCGGAGCGGCGTTCGGGCTGTCGGATCGGACGTCGGATCGGACGATTCTGCCGTCCATGTGTCTCGCGCTTAAGACTAACTCGTAGACATCTATTATATTTTGCAGGGACACTGACTCCTTGCCCAACCGCATTCCTAGTTGCTCTCCTGGAGAATATGGCGAATAGTGCAGCTTTTATAGGCAATGCCGTCTGGGCATGTGGTGTTTACGATCACGTAGTGGCCAAACTGTGAAACGCACATGCTGGTCTAAAGCAAGGCATGAACAGAAAGAAGTGTTCGGGTTGCTCACCCTCTAAGTCAACGGTGGCAACATTGTGGTTGGCGTGGTGGACACCCTGTCCACCATCGCCAACCATACAATTGTCAAACGACTCCTGCTCGTTTGGCAATGCGAGAACATTTACGACAATATTCAGCTATTGAATAAGATTTGTTTTTTAATTTTGTGTTAAAAATGGGATACGTATAATGTTATAACATAAACACTATACGCGGCATTGTATACTATCTATGAACACTTGCGGTAGGGAAGTTGAAACATATCACGAAGGTAGCTGAAGCTGGTAGAAATAACCTGAAAAAGTGAAAGCCGTTTACAACCCACTGTAACGCCGAATTAGAGCGCAGCTCTTGAGGAGGAGCATGGAAGCGTGCTGAGGGGATGGTATACCCCTCCTCCTCCTTCTTTCCTCCTTCTCCCACGAGGCGAGGTGAGGACAACGTTTATTTAAACCAAGGAAAAACGCCAGTCCCCAAAGCGGGGGCCACGCCGGTCAGACACCACAAAAAAGACAGCCCCCAGACATATTGAGCGCTAGCCACCGCGAAATCCGTGCCCCGAACGGCGCGGGGCAACAAGTTCAAAGAGAGACTCGGCACGCGCCACCCGAACATCATTCTTCAATCTCCTCCAGGGGGGGGCACGTGACCTGGGGTGACGTGACCTCGGGGTCACATGACCTCGGAAGGGTCACGTGACCCTCCCCCCTCCCCCGAGGTCACGTGACCTCGGGGAAGGGGCTCGCGCAGTGCATTATGGGATATTTCCCATAATGCACCGCGCGGTTACGCCGACGGCGACGGCGACGCCGACGCCGCTCGAGCCGGAAAACGGGTGCCTAAGAGCTGCGCTCTAAAAGAATATCTTATGAATCTCATGAAGCAAATCAATGGTTGGCTGACTTTCTTATCTCAACGTTGGCTTACATTCTTAAAGGTACGACGCAACGGTTTTTGTGCTCTGTGCGCAACAACCTATCTGCCGCCAGCTATCGGCGGACCCCTGCGCGCTTGCGGTTTTACTTTTATTTTCCTTTTGTCTCATATCCTTTTGTTATTTGTACTAGGTTTACAATGCCCCGGGCTCATACAAGCGTATTACAGGTAACTCTCCTTAGGAAAATCTTCTCACCCGAACACTGTGCGTTGCTGACGAACAAATAAATACACTATCGAAAGTCTACTGGGGCACCAAATACTGTGGCGTCCCCTGGTACCGACTCCCGCCGAATGCGGTGGATACCTCTTAGAACGAATTCCTGCCGTTAAAGATCTGCTGTCGAGATCGGTTATAACGAAGTCAACGGGAATCGGAAATCGCTTCGGTATATCCGCTATTTCGTTATATATGAAATTATAGAGAATAACACGAAAAAAAAAAAGATAACACGGGTTGTCAAGGGCACATGTTCATCGAGCCTGCGAAAAGCGGTCGAGGCTTTCTTGCACGCGTCCTCTGCTAGGTCGGAGCCGCTTCTCACCAACTGCGAGAAGCTCCGACCGAAAAAAGATCCTGCTACGCACGGACCGTGTCGACAGCTGTGACGGCCCCGCGGAGGACGCCGGCGGTGGGCGGCGATTCTTTACGTTTATGCGCACTCCGTCGAGGAGGGCAGCTTTGATTCAAGGAGATTGCCTTCGTCTTCCCCGTGGAGGTGACGGCGGGGCCGGGACTCTCCATCGTTGAGTGGCGATGATTTGCCGAATCGGTGCTTCAGCGAAGTAGACTTTCGCGCAAGAGCGACCTCACCGACCAGACGCCGACACGGATCACGAAGCAAACAAAGAAGCGCGCACGGCACCGAGTTCGCGCTCAAGCTTGTCTGTCGTCGGTATACGAAGCCTGGATTTAAGAGCTGAGGCAACTCCTCAATCAGGGTCACATGGTTTGTGGGCCACGTTTGCAAAACGAGCTGCAGCATGCAAGGAGTCAAATCTCAAAAGCGTTCACCTTCTGCAAACGTGTCCGCCTTTGCAAAGCACGGACACGCGCTGAGTTTGCAGACATTGTTATGGTTCGGCTATTGTCGTCATTGCAGCAACTGGACACTTGCAATGGCACGGGCCACTACCCGAATGCTCGTCGAGTCTTTATTATAACGAGGCCCAATCGAGTGCTCACGCAATGCTCGGGGCCAATCTATGAGCCGCATTCCATTATCGTCACTGGGGATACTGCGACCCCTAGGATACGTCATAAAGTTTTGCGAAGGAGAAATTAAAAGAAAACGCTCGCTTCTGACCTTGAAGCTGCACCACAACCAAGGAGTTTCTTGGTCAGTGGCGTTACGTGCGTGTATACTTGGGTCCCATATTGCCAGTAAGCTCATGTGAAGTGAAACATATTCCAAACGAATACCGTTGCACTGCCCCTTTAAGCTTGAGGGAGATTTATTTTCAAGACCGTTGATAAAACATGAGCATACAATCTATGCTGGTGAGGCAGAAAGAGAATGTTCATAAAAAGTGCATCTTGTTGGATCGACTATATAACGATATTTTCACATGTCAGTACTTTTTAATCAAGAATAATCAGTCACCATTTTATTTTCAGCAAATAATAATTGGTTTATGTAATTAGGGTACTCAAATCTTAGCGGAATACACTTAGAGAATCGAGATATTTACACCAGTAGCCAACCTCCATCCTTAATCTAATTAAACGTCGCTGATGAAAGAAACTGAAAAAATAATTCATTAACCTACAAATAATTAATCAGATAGTTGATTCGTCGCCAACTATTTTCTCAGCCAAATATTTGGCAAAAAATGAAGCATGTCTGACCACTGAAGAAATGTTAACAAACTCAGCGAAAACCCATACTCTATTGCGGAATTTCGGCGGGCTTTTTTACACTTTAGAAGTCATTTTCCCGGTGTATCTTTTGAAATTTATATTACAACCTCTTGAAGCATCTGAAACAATAAAGGTGTATTCATAATGGGGTTGTCGGTGACCTTTTCAAAAGCGACCAAACATTAAAGATGGTCGACTTCGAAATGTTGTTACTGCTTTAGAACGACGCCGTCTAAAGAACGACGAGAAAGTAACTCATTCCTTTCGAAAGTAGCGCGTTCATTTTCAATTTAGCTAAGTTTTTTAAACCTCGGTAGCGAGTAAAGTACTCAGTAACGTTTTGATTAAGTAGTGAACAACGTTTATGATTTTTTTTATAAGTAACATTTGCATATCACCATAACGCTCACAAGCAGAACGACTACTCCTCTCAGTCGGCGGTTAGTTTTTGGTTCCTCTCAAAAATGACGCTTTAAAAATCAGCCTATCCACAACGGCATAGTCTACCCAAAAGATGCATTTACCTCTTTATGACATTGAACTTTTTGTAAGGCCATCTTGTATTATGACATTTACAATTATGAGCGCCATTTCACACCGTGCAATGGTTGCACGACTTTTAGATCAATCGCTCCGGAGAAGTTCAAAGGATCTATCGGGACTTCTAACACCAACTGTTTTCTATTACATTTCGAGTTCGGCGATGAACAATGCGTGTTTACGGATTAGGACCTGAGATTCATTCCCTTTCTCTGACGAACGTGTTAACGTCTATGGCGAGAAAATAAAATATTATGACGCACATTTGTGGGCGAACTTTGATTACTTCTTCCAGCCCCATGGATCTACCGAACTTGTAAACTCATTGTTGCTCACTAAAGAAAATGCTGAGTTCAGCCGACATGACGCAAACACTAGGCAGGATCAGTGGTTTCGGTATTTTTTAACCTTCTGATTGAAAGGGCACCAATGAGTCTCAAAGGTCATCCCCAAACACAAGAGTGCAGGGGAAAGAATTTTTAACGGAAGTATGCGCTAGTGTTTAAAGTCTATACCGGGCAAAAAGCAATTCTAAAAATACACCGAAATAAAATTTAAAAAAAAAAGACGACGATCTTGAGAACCGAGAACAGACAGTTTCACAACTAGAAACTGCAATTGGTCGCTAAAATACCAACATCTGGAATCAAGTATCTACTTTGCAGCATGGCGTTTCTGACTTGAGAAAACATATGTATATGCTCCGAGCCTCGATGACGGGGATGAAATATTTTATTCGTCATAATAAATGACCCCGAAAAAAAATATGGGCGAAATCCGAGAAACATGTGCCAGCTCGCGCTATTAGAGGAACGAGTGCATTGCATCCCTCTGTGCAATCGAAATTTTCACCATTGGTGCGGATGCAAATTGTTGTAATGAGTTTTTAAACGAGAGCTTGATTTATATCTTTTCGGCTATTGACCCACATAGAATTTTGTAACAGTGGCAGACATCGTTATTGATTTTTCTTTTTGTATTATATTTTATGTGCCACCACATTATAACTAGGGTTCCGTGTTTTCGGTATATACCGATACATACCGATAATTAACCCCCGAGGCGTTTTTTTCTGACTCGGTAAAAACCGAAAAACACCGAATTCAAGCTGCGGAAAAAATGGCAACTTTGCTGATAGAATCTTGTAGCCCGCTTTCTTTTCTCGTTGACCCGGAACAGAGCCCCACTGAACTGTCCTTAGGGTCGTCTCTTTCTTTTGAAACCATGTTTATTGCCCCGTTCTCTTCCCTTATCCTTTTTAGCACAACAGTTTTCAAGTCTTTTGTCCAGGCATAGGTTTCCTGGAATATGGGAGAAAGAAGTAAAGGCGAAGAGGGGCGGGGGGAGGGGGAGGGCAATCGGGTCCATGGATTGTGTCCCTTTTCCTGGGCGTGCGGAAGGCCAACACCAGCCCACTTCGTAGTCACTGCTCGGACGAGTTTCGCGTGCCCGTTAGTATGGGTAGAAAACGGAAAGCGATGGAACACTACGTCCAAGAATTTGACAATTTGGAGGTTTTGTGCGAAGGTGCGAAGAAGCTCCTTGTTTGCAAGTGCTGCCGGCTGAGTATTTCTGATGACCCTCATCATATCAGTAGTCGTCTGAACTTCATTGTATAAAGTTCCATTCGCAGAAGTTTGCATTGGCAGCTTCTGGAGAGCGCACAGCAAGGAATGGCCAGTCTTGTCAAAGGCTTCTTGAATTTCTTGCCATTCCCGTCTGAAACAGGAACGTGGAGCGTGCGTTTTCTGGACTGCGTTTCCTCAGCCGCAAGGAACGTGCTCCGATGACTGACAGGTCTCTGACAATGTACATGTCAATTTTTTCAATAAGTCTAAGTCTTGATATCATGCTTCTGAAAGCGTACGCTATCTGTTATTTCCATATGTATGTGCATTGTGTGACTTGGTGTGTGTACAATAAACATGTGTAATGTGAGGTGGGCCGTGGTTTTTCTAGTATTTCCTAGTAATTATGCAGTCGCTTTGCAACACAAGCCCCGATAATCACCGATTTCTTTCCAGCATTGAAATTTAACACCGAAAAACACCGATTTCAAGAGAAAAAGTATACACCGATAAATAACCCCCGAATGTGGCGAAAAATAGATACCGAAAACGCGGAACCCTAATTATAACCTATTGGCTGTTCTGGGGCACGAATCAAATAAAGCATTAATATTATTATTATCATTATCCACAAAATCTGGGCCTTGATAAGCTAGGCGCAGAAATCCAGTCATCAGACATAAAAAGGGCTAATCATCTTGGTCGTTTCAGGCCAGAAAAAAAGATCGCCCCTTTATTATGAAGTTGTTTCTTCGAACAGAAAGCTACTGTAATATAGTCCGCCTTTAAGTTAAAAAAAAAACAACGTCATATTTGTCAACGATGATTTTTCTCTTGAAATAGAATAAACAGAAACACAAAGAAAAGTCAATACAAACCGCTGGACTAATAACTAAGTTTTATTTTTCCTCCTCTTCTATTTGGAATCCCACATGAGGGATATATTCTCTTCTTCTTCTTTTTCCATCCTACTTCACGGAATATTTAGCCTCCGAAGGAATTTTTTTTCTTTCTCATGCAGCGCGACAGAAAGTGCACTAACGCATTCATCGCCTTTTTCCTCAGTGGCATGGGCCTCCAGGATTTCACGTGCCAGTTTTGTCCTGTCCCTTGACACGAGTTTTAAGTCGCAGAACCGTTCTGAACATTGACACATACGACAATAGGTGGGTAAATGTCCCCCTGCTGACAGGTGTTTTAGTGATGTAGTCTGATCCTTCGTCCGATTGTCGATGCATCCCCCGGTTTGTCCAAAGTAACTTCGGCCGCATGTGAGCGGAATGTTGTACTCCACGTTCTTTTCACACAGGGCGTCTTGAGACTTTAGAGTTGTGCCACATACCCTCTCGTTGTTGCTTCGTTCTTGGTTAGCCTTGCGACACATGAAAGAGGTTTTGTTCGGAGGAGAACACAGCACCTGAACGCCTTGCCGCCCCAGCCTTTTTGAACCTGTTGGTCATCCCGCGACCATATGGTGCTACCACGACCGCATGCCGAGTTTTTGTCTTTTCCTGTGTGGTTTCATCCGTACAGCCAAATTCGCGCTTGATGGTCCTGCAGAGCGGCTCGCAAATGGCTACGAGGAGCGATTTTGGATATGCAACTTTATTTTGTCTCGAGACCTGAGTTTCTAAACTTGGATCGACCTGAGTGTGACAAGTCTTATTTAGGGCGGATAAAAGGGCTGTGGTGGCCAACCCTCGTTTTCCATTCTTAAAGTGTCCTGAGTCAAAAGCTAGAAAGCCTTTGCATGACCTGGCTTGGAATCTCTAGCACAAGTGGTTACTTTTGAATTCCAATGGCAGGTCCAGGAATCTGATGTAAGTATCCACGGGGAGTTCATGGGTGAATGTCAGCTCCAAGCAGCTCTGTTCATTGCATCGCATGGACTGTGCCTTGTCTTTCAGGCTTTGGTGATGCTTGGATTTAAGGTGAAAGGAAGTAGAGGTGATCAGGGCCTCTGAACTCGTGAAACACGAAGGTGGGGCTGAAGTTGACGGAGCGCACCGATTGACCGATCACGACGATGACTTCGCACTTTTTTCGCCGACGTCCAATCAACGCACTCCGCGAACTTTCGGCTCCAACATTGTGTTTGGCGAGTGTAGGGTCCCAAGACTCAACAGAAACGCTCTTGTGCAAAATGTCGCTTGACGAAATACCTGCTGGTATCCATGTTTCATTGTTGGAAGACAGAAATTGCTATATTCTGGATCATGCACGTATAAACGACCAAAGGTTGTTTGCTATTAGCTTCGAATTTTTTCAGTGGGTGTACGAAATCGTGACAGTTCCGAATGTCTATTAATACTGCGTTTATATTTGATCCAGACCGATGTACACTATCACCAACAAGAGTTCAAGGTGAAGTAGAATCAACTCTGCTTCTTATGCGTTAATCATGAACTTCGTTAATATTCTTGTTATTTACTTTAGAAAGTCTAGGTCACCATAAGAGGGCACTGCTTGAGCTTTTGTTAAAGTTATATTTGTTTAAATTTGGAATTAACTGGGAGGCATTTGACAATAGCAGACATGGCGCTCTCACTGCCACCTACAAGGGATTTGTCTCTTTCTCTTTACTGTTGACGTCTTTTCTTCCACACTCGATGAAAACAAACATGTTAATGTTGTCGTTTTTTTTTTAATTTGGCAGAAGCGGTGGTTGGTTTTTTTGTGTAATAAGCTGTTACAAAAGGTTTATGCTATACTAAAATGAAAAAAATAGAAAACTAGCTGAAAGTGTTCCTGGCAATTAGGCAGCAATTTGTTGTTACTTGTGTTGTTGTTGTTCGTTGTTTCTGGCCGGGGGAGGAGGGGTGTTTGTTTTCGATAAGTGCAACGTTAGTTCGTTGTACCACAAGGTTCTAGATTTTTCCGCTGTTATTTTTATTGTTAATAATAATAATATATATATATATATATATATATATATATATATATATATATATATATATATATATATATATATATATATATATATATATATATATATATATATCACACATGAATGTCAATGGACAACTGTTCCTTATGATTGTATATTATGGCATTGTCGGTTCCCCTGACGACCACTACAAACTAAGCATGTGCTTATATAAAATCTCGAGCTGGTGCAAAACGTGGCAGTTAAATTTAAACCCCTCCAAGTGCATAATTATTACCATCACGCAAAAAAAGAAATCTTACTTCATCAACTTAGACGGACATAAAAGTAACAGTGACCTTGAGTAGGAATATTTGGGCATTACCATTCCAGATAATCTCTCTTGAAACTCCCAGATTGTGCTTGTCATCTCAGAAGCTACAAACATCCCAAAACATCCCATGATAGTTGAAAATCTAACTCCAATTTTCAAACGCTGAAGTTAGTTATTTGCTCATAAAACATTACTTTGGCCTACACTATAATGTGCTAAAGTTGCTTGGGAAACATACACAGATTATAATATAAAAATGATACACAGGAGTACATTTTTGTTTATTCTTAATAAATTTTAAAGACATGACACGCCGTCGCCAATATTAAAGCAGAGAGATCCAGCTCCTCTTAAATACTATGCCAGAAATGACAGACTGAGAAGTCGCTATCAAATCATCGGAGTTGCACTTTAGTATTAACACCGATTACCAGTCAAGCTTCTCCACCAGAGCCAACACTAGAGCTTCCCATTTAAGAACAAAAATAACCTTCAGCTTCGTATTGATCGTTTTAAATTGGTTTGCCCTCAAACAATATATGAACTGGAATAACTTATTTCCGATTATCACCAATTCAAGTTCTCTCGAGGGTGTTCTACACTATAGACGCTTTGCACACTCGCCAGATAACAGCCGCCAATGCTCACATTCTCTAGTGTTACCAAGATGTCGAGTCAGTGAAGCTGGCGCTGGCGATCTCCAACAAAGGCTAATGCTGGGGAGAAGGAGATTGTAGAATCTAATATTTCTATTACTTACCCTCCTGTGGTCATGACGAAGTGAAGTGAACGTAATAAGTAAAACAAATATTGAAGGTCGGTTATGGTGGCGCTTATGCGCAGCTCCTGCAAAGCGTGTATAGTCGGTGACAGGCTGAGATTAGAGTGGTAGCTCCTTTTCAAGCACGCGCTTGTTGCCTTTAACCTGACTTCGGCTGCGCGTGCGACGATGTGTTACCAAAGGCAGAAAGCTCGCGATGGAGGCGGAGTGCGCACTGCATTCCTTGCCTGTCCCGAATACAGCAGGCCGCCTCTTAGCAAGTGTTAATTTCTTCAATAATAAGGCGAAAGCCTTACTTGTACCACTAAGCAAAATGTAGCGTCGTCCCAAACAGCACGCCGACACTGGGCCAGCGTCGGAGGAATATTGCTCACAATATTGGCCCAGATTCATGTTTTGCACCACGGTCCAGTATTGGGCCACTATCGGTTAGCGATCGTCCTAAAATTCGGCCAGAATCAGTGATATCATTCGAGTTCTGGGCCTCAGAGAAGGGCGAATATCGCTTAACATGGCCGCGGCCGCTGCGGTGTCAGCGGACTTCGGCCAAGTCCAATGTTACTTGAACCGATCAGTTGGGAAGCTGCCATAGAGCCTGCTCTGAAAAAGTGGCATCGATCCGTACTCGAGAACCGAGCTAATAGCGATCGCAACGCCGCCATTTCTCCCGCACCGGTCACTCGAGGAATTGCACGTGACTTTTATTTTGGTTTTAATAGACCATTTTGGCTCCGAAACAGATTCGGTGGAACAGATTCGGTTCAAGGGGACCAGCCCCGACTTCCAGTGGACGCGCCGCGAATTACTGCCGAAGTTAGGATGCGCCTATGTCGGTACTCGCTACCTGAAATCCCAGCTGACACAAGGTTCTATAAAAACAATATTAATTGTGCCGCAAACCATGTAAACTAAAGATTTTAGAAAACATCACGCGCCCACCGTTTTGTACTCATCTCCAATAAAAGTTACTACAAAGAGTTTTTTCCGCTTGTTTGTACGGAAAACCCAGTTCCAGCCGCAGATTGCCCGGCGCGCCCTCGCCGCGGCCCGTGGCAACAGCGGCGACCGCCGCGAATGGCCGGCGCGATTGACCGATTCAGTATCGCTTTAGAAACGGTCAAGAATCCCTACTACCGGCCGATATAGCCGGTGCAGACCCGACAACTTACGGAAAATGGCGCTGGATACTGCTGTAGGCCTGTTCACACATGAAGCGGAGCGCTACAACCTTAGCGCTTACCTCGCGCTAAGCGCGTGCTGACGGAGCGTTCACCAGCTTTGTATTTCACCGTCAAAACTGTTGCTCGTGGCAGACGATAAACAGCTGACGGCGTGAAGGAGCGTTACGTCAGGCCGCTGTGCACGTGAGAACCGACCTTATGTCAGCGTGGCGTTGGCCGACCTGAGTGATGTTCCCGCCGACATCGGACGCGTCACATAATACTGGCACGATCTTACGGTGTAGTCTCAATATCGGCAGCATCAAAATGATATCGGCCCGATTCCTCCCGATCCGACGCCCGCATATGCTGTGTTCTGCCTGGGTCGCAGGGCAGCAGACAGTATTGCGTCAATATTGGCGTCGGACGGGAGAAATCTGGTCAATATCATTCTGATACTGCCGATGTTGGCGCTGGATCGTAAAGATCGGGCCAGTATTACTGTGATGTGGTCGATGTCGGTGGAATTCATCACTTGGCTGGCCAAAGCCACGCTGATGCCCGACTATGGCCATAAAAATACGATTGAGCAGCATGCGCCGCTCAATCGTATGCTCAAGGACTCGCTGTCTTTGGGGTCGTCTTTGAGGTCGTCTCAGAGGTCGTTCTAGCCCTCTAGGACGACCTTTCATTTCCATTGAGCAAAAAAGCAGCCTCGTACTGGCGGAAATATGGCCTAAAAATGAAAGACGTTTAGAATTCTCTGTAATGCCGAATTAGAGCGCAGCTCTTCAGGAGGAGGAAGGGAAGGAACGGAAGGGAGGTTATGTCCCTCCTCCCCTCCGTACCCTCTTCCTCGTCTCCTGCTCCCCTCCCGTTTAGTGGGAAATTTTCGCAAAATTTCCTGCTAAATATAGTGGAACCAATTTCCGATAAAGTTAGCGGGAAATTTTTCCCTATATTTAGCGGGAAAATTTCTCTGCTGAATTTAGCAGGGAAATTTTTCCGCTAGATGTAGCGGGAAATTTATGCTGCCAAATTTGGAGGGGCAATAATTTTTCGCTAAATTTAGCGGGGAAATTTTTCTGCTAAATTTGTGAGGGGGAAATTTTTCGCCAAATTTAACGGGAATTTTTCCCTAAATTTAGATGTCGCGTGACATCACGAGGGGGCGTCACTCGTGACCCTCGCGACGTCGCAAGGGACGTCACGTGTGACGTCAATATGGGGAACGTGCCGTAATGCCACGCGCGGTTACGCCGATGGCGACGCCGACGCCGACGGCGACGCCGCTCAAGCCGAAAACGTGCGACTAAAAGCTGCGCTCTAAAATACGTCATCAAGCATGCGTCGCTCAATCGTATGCTCAAGGACGACGCCGTCCTTGGCGTCGTACTTGAGGTCGTGATAGAGGTTGTCCTAGACGTTGTTTTCTAGGTGTCCTGCTTTGAGGTCGTCTCAGAGGTAGTGCTAGGCGACGTCCTCTAGGCGTCGTTCTCGACGTCATCCTAGATGTCGTCCTCTAGGCGTCTTTGTCGTCGTCGTCCTATGCATCGTCCTGGAAATCATTCAAGAAGTCGTCCCAGAGGTCTTCCAAGAAGCTGTCCTAGACGCCGTTCTTGACATCGTCCAAGAGGCCCTTATAGACGTCGTCCTCTTGCCGTCGTTCTCGACGTCGTCCTTAAGGGCACCCAAGAGGTAGTCCTAGACGTACTCCTCGACGTCGAATTAGACGTCGTCCTTAATGTTGTCCGAGAAATCGTCTTCGGCGTAGTCCTCAACGCAGTCTTTGACGTCGTCCTCGACGTCGTCCTGAGGTTGTCCTAGACGCCGTACGTGGCGTCGATATCTAGGACGTCGTCCTGGACGTCGTCCTAAACTTTAATACGCGTAGAAACATTACTCGAAAACATTTCACCCTCGGGACAATAATGCATTCGCCATCCTACACCGCAGCAGTTCTCAACTAAAAAAAGTGAAATAAACGTTTCTACTACTACTACTAAACGTAAGCTGTCTTGAGTGTCCTCCTGTAATTTTGTTGTATTATCTGTACCCCTCTTCTAATATACAGCTGTATCGGAGTAGTTGTATTATCATATAAATTAACTAATAAGTTCGGCCGCATTTTCAACTCAATATGTGCGATCTAGGCGGCCTAAAAAGTAAAAAGCTACAATAATCACCGACTTCTTTCGCTCTTATAGTCCTGGTCAGTGATCGCGACATTCCTTTTTGAAATTAGCAGAGAAAGAAACGTGTTGCTATCTTTTAACGCGTTTATAAGAGAGCTAGATCGCGCGTAATGGTGGGATTATTAATGGGCTGAAGGCGCAAAGAGGGAGTTATCGCAATAAAAGACAATCTCATCAATATATGTAGTGTCACTCTATGAGGTATTTTTGTAATAAATGTGACCCTCATGAATACAACATAACCGTCGCTATTATATCGCTTGAAGCTTCAGAGTTTAAGAAACATATTTTACCAAATATTGGCAGTAACAACCATACCGTGACCGCCATGACATTCACCGTGAAAACATCGTTCGCGCTTCCACAGTATGTATAAATGTCACGAATAAAAAAGCATCTTATGCTCAAAACAAAACGACGATATAATTTTTTTTTTTTTGACGTGAGAAAGAGAACATTTACGTGTCAATACAAAAAGTTCACTTGCCTCTTTTATATCTACCGAGAGGAAAGTGTGAGGAGGGGTTCTCTCTGTACAAAGAGAAACAGAAGAGGAGAAGGATATATGAGAACGGCGGTGACGATCAAGCGCAAAGCACTGATAGGAAGAATTAATTGGTAGATGCAAAGACCAGTGTCTTTGTCTGTAGATACTACTACCCTTCCCCTCCAATCAGTGCGATCAAGGCGTCGTAAGTCCCGTAGCACAAAGCCTGGCATTTGGGCAATAGCAGACAACCTTTGCATCTACAAGGTATCCTTCCAATCAGAGCTTGAAGCTCTGAAGTGACCAGAGCACTCACGCTCCTCCTCTTCTCAGTTTGTCTTCGTATAAAGAGGCCGAAATTGGTTCCAGGTTAAAGTGCTACTGCAGGTTAAGCAGTAAAAGCCCAGCCATGAAGACATTTTGCTTAGCGCTTGCTTTGACCGTCATCGTGGCCGTCACTGCTGGAAGATGTCACCGCCTATTTCGAAGTAAGGTTCTATTTTTTGTTTTTTTAGTATTTGAAGAAACATTACTTCTGTTCTAGTCCCGTGCACTTTTATGGATATTGTTCACTTTTGATACGCCTTCTGTCCTTGATTAATTTATATAATTTTATGCCTATTTCTCTTGATGCTTGAAATTTCCTTGTCTCGGCCGGTGCTGTTTTGCAAAGTTTTGAGTAAACTGCAGTTGGATTTGAAGTTCTGTAGACCCTATAAAGTGACAAACTAGAAAACATTTTCGGAGACAGCTTGACTGTACGCATTGTTGGTAACTGCGTTGCTTCCTGATCGTCCCCACTGGCTACAAATGTGCAGCTGTGGGAACAAGTGACCCTCCAGACTATTTCTTCGAGTTACCAAACATACTATGTCATCTTGTCAGACGGACAAAACGCCGGTGTTTATTACCCTAAGGCATACAAACTTCGTTAACACACACATGTTCACAACACCTCCTCGGTACCTAATGCATTGGAGTGTGTCTCATCACAATGAATCTGTTAAATGGAGATACATTATTACAACTAGTACCAATGTGTTCGTCATTAGGAAATGTTGTTGTTTTCTTATTCTTTCTTGATCAAATTTGTGACATAAAGCATGGTCCCGATTGTGCGCTGACACTTTAAAGCACCAAAAACGCGAATAGTTGTTCTCAATAGCAAAGTGTAGAGGGTAACGTAATCTCATAGTAATACCGTAAAATATTATCGAAATTACACGTTAGTCAATTCGGGTTCTAACGATTAAGTTAGTACCTTACTGATAAAATATACCGCATTACTAGTAACATCGATACCTGTAACGCGTTACTCCTAACACAGCTTATTTGAACATGAACCGTATTACTGCACATTCTGAATCTTCAAGTGAAAAGTGTACCTAGAACCCGCCTATTTTCTAACTTTGTGAGGGCCAACTTTAAACGTAAATCTCTCTCAAATGTTTTTTTTTTTTATCTTGCAGGGACAGGTTCCAGTGTTGCCACCTGGCGCTGTTACTCGTCCTCCTGGAGATTTGGGTCAATGGTGCAACGCCGCCGACAAGTGTAAAAATGGCACGTGCTGTTTACGATCAAGGTTCGGTTTTTCAGCCACTTGCAGGCCTTTGGGGCAACGTGGAGAAGCGTGTTCGGAGTCTCCAACCAAGGGTGACATCTTCGTCGGTCACTGTCCCTGCAGCCCAGGTGATTTTTGCTTCCTTTTTTGTGCAAGACTAGAATTCTGACGACCTTGCTACCGGCGGTCCAAATGGCGTCATCTCTCGTAATAATATGTCTTTTTTTTCTTTTTTTTCGACGATAAATTGGGAGCATTGTTGTTTTTGTGCATCTTTCGGTGCTGAAAAACCATTTGAAATTGGCGAGTGTTATTTAACGTTGCGCAGCTCAACAATACGCGCGGCATTGTCGGATCATTGTCCTAAATTTGTGCAGCATATATACGATGGTTTCGCCACGACGAATATGAAACATTTGAGAGATGTTGCATTACCATATACGCATATAGAGGTCCAAATGGAACAGGAATGGGGAAAGATTTGTAAAAATAACTTATAAATAAGCCTCCCGAAGCCTTAGGGCGGCAGTGCAGCTTTGCGAACGGACTTAGATAAGTTACTTACGAGGTTTCTTAGGAGCATCAGGGGACAGCCAACGTTCTCCCAAGTGTCGTTCTCTTAGCGGAACGATCGCCGCTCTGTGAGGCTTCGAAGAAAGAATATATGTAAATAACAAACTATTTTTATAAAAATAGCACAGTGAAAATTGAACGATTTTATCCAAACTCCTAAAATACATTGGTTCCTTTAAATAGGGTCATAATACACATTGGTCTATTAGAGAGCAGTTACTGCAACGGTGCAAAAGTAAGTGTAAGCCGAATAAAAGTTTAGAATGAAATTAGACCGAAAGATAAATTTGCTTCAGACTACAATGCATGGCCATAAGTCTAAACATTTGGCTAGTATATAAACCTCCTGATAACCACTTATTTCGTTCGGTTTTCATAAAACGCACTAAATTTATAATCACATCTCATGAGATCCCATGCACTTCTTTTCAGAACTGCGATGTCGACATATTTCAGACAAGATATATATGTATGTGTCGGGAAAATGATTTCTTTAGTAGAGAATTCATATCCTACCCACGCATGAAGCCTTTACCGCATCATGAGACGCTCATATAATTAGCTTAAATAAAACGAACTGAAAAATAAAGCTTCTTGACGACAATCTTCTTTCTTGGCTTATGCTCGTTTGGTGTTTACGAGACAAAAATAAAACGTACCTGCTTTTCAATATTTCTCTATAGTAGGTTCATTCATCCTCGAGGCAAAAGGAAAGTGATACAGAACGAATTACAAGGAACCATGTGACACAGATAAAAAAAAAAAATCCAGCAACTAATTTGATACGAATGTTAGAGTATCTATTCGAAAATATTATTTTCAATTCCGATATTGCCTTTGTCTAGATAGAACGTTCTTGACTTCCTTTAAATTTAGTGAGAGGGGCAGTGAAATGTTTCGAACGCTGCAGAAGTCGGCGGCTTGATGCTTTTATTTCGTTAATTTTAGGACACGTAAAGAAAAACACTTCGCTTTTCCTCGCAATACGACGATTACACGAAGTGATTGCAACGCTAAGAACTGAACATTTCCTCTCTACAGTCGCCTATGGCGATCATTTGTTACCCCGACGTGACGTCCACCAAGGGTCGTAGAGTGTATAATGAATTGGTAAGTTGCGCTATTGGCTGTTTAGTTTTAAAGCTTAGTTCCATACCTTGCGCCGGCTAAACATTAATAAATGCGCGTCAAAAAGGCGTCAAAATACTACACTAACGAAAAGCCACGGTCCACACTAAAACTGATATTAAAATGCTAGTACTAGCTTCTCAGTGGGCATTCAGCGGGTTTGCTGTTTGTCGAGCAGCCTTGTGCCCCGAAGTGACGTTCGTATCCAAGAAGGTTACTTGTTCGTACCCAAAGAAGCTTCCTGTTCGCACTGCCATTTCTTTCGCCGTGTTTTTCTACTGCGTTTTCAGCAATCCGGGCGGCAGTTTACTTTTTGTTATGTTACGTTTCAATGCCCTTCGTTTATAAGTGCTCCTCACCAATCACGCACGAAGATTATTGAGTCCCTGCTCGCTCAAGCCCGTCATGGTGCCGAATGAGTGGCATATCGTTGTGCAATGTGGAGCTCGCTGCGAAACCCTTACGTGCGTTTTCACCAGTCCCACCAAAACTCGAATTTAAGGAAGGTGGGTCGACGTCATTCGTCAAATAGCTTTCAGAAGGCCGTACACTCCGAAACCCAGATAGAAGCTTTGCTCCGAACACTTTACGACGGACAGATATGCACGGGATTTTCGACGACCGGCGCTACTGCCGGTTTCTCTACGAATCATGCGTGGTTGAAGAAAGATGCTCTGCTGTCGCTGTTTGCGTACCGTCCTCGCGCTGTTTTAGTAACATGCACTTACATCAAACGGCGGCGAATTTAAAGATGCGCACTTGCTACGCATACATTCCCCTTGAAATGGAGCGCTCGCTCATATCGCGGTAAAGCGCAGCTCACACCTAAACTGCCCAAACCGACGGTTTCTGAAAACAATGAATTGATGTTGCGATTTTTCTTAATGATAGGTTTATGAGCCAGCTTTTCAAGCCAGAATGGACCTTATGGCTTGGGCCTGTTCGGGTAATTCGTTTATTTATTAATACTGTGCGCCCAATTCGCGCATTTCAGGAGTAACTAAGAATTAAGATAAACCATAAAGCACAACCGCACTGGCTCACATCATGCCACATACAAAAACAACAAAGGTAGGAAATTTTGTTATTGTAACAATTACATGAACTGAAGAACCAATAATTAAAAATGGTATTTAACTAGACTTTTGTTTTTAATAATACTAATGTACCGCAATTTTTAACGATTTCAGGAAGCCTGTTCCGAGTTTCTGCTCACCTAAAAAAGTAGTGCACTTGTAGGTATTGTAGTTAACACGAGAAATTTGAAAAACCTAATCGTGCACATCTCTTAGACCTCTCGGAATACGTGGAGGTAGAAAATGGGAAGTTTGCAAATAGAGGGAGTTTGTGAAAGCATGAACAGAAACTTTAGCTTCGCTAATTCGCGGCCTATATACAGGGGTGGAGTTTGAGTTGTCCAAGCATACATATGACCGAGTCCATTCGACTAAATCTGGCGGGATAGGATAAAACGAGCAGCCTGTCTCTGTCTAACACACCAGTTGGTCTTACAGGATTTGCGTAGATTTTAGGTTCACCTGACTCCTCGCGTGCCTTAAATTTCGCTTTTAAGAACCGAAACTTTTTTCCTAGCCGTATTGCTCAGATTATCAATCGTTTCTGTGGTAAATGCGCAGACACAGTCTCAAGAACTTAAAGTTGTCAACTGATGCTACGAGGTCATTCCCAATTTTATAGGCATACTGGGGTGTGTTTGTTTCTTTGATTGTGATTCTGAAGGACGTGCTTTGCTCCGGGTATATTTTAATTCTGCCATCCCCAACATCATCTTTTTACCGAGTCAATCGAAAAATTCAAGATATCTTGATTTGAAAGGCACTCTACTTTAGTGTATATCAACACATCATCTACGAAATTTCTCTCTGCATCATCAGAGCTTACTTCGTCGCCAATATCGTTTATATAACAAAAAATCAGCAGAACCCATCCTTTGGGAATGATTATCTACGTTAATGCGAATAGCATCAAACGGTGCGGAGTTATGCGCGTTCGTCAGGTGGCCGGCACACTCTAGATACGCCAGCCCACTCTTGAGGCGATTCTAAATTTGTTGACACTTTCACAGCCCTGCGCACGATCTCCGCAGCCCAGCACGTGCGTTTGTGTCACTTAGGAAGGCGAGCAAAGCACGCGCCATACGCACAAACACTCAAAATGGTACCGACCAGACTTTCTGGCGTCTCAGCTAGTCTCAACCAACGGTACTCTAAACGGTTGTTTATATCTTTACCATAGGACGCGCTTTACAGCGCTGTCACAGCTACCGGTGCGCGCGCGTTCCATGCACGAGGGCTCATTCCGCTCTCGTGAGGCTGAGCACGGCCGCTACATCACCCTCTCCCGAGCGCGGAGAGGGTGAGCTAGCGGCCGTGCTCAGCCTCACGAGAGCGGAATGAGCCCTCGTGCATGGAACGCGCGCGCACCGGTAGCTGTGACAGCGCTGTAAAGCGCGTCCTATGGTAAAGATATAAACAACCGTTTAGAGTGCGTTGAATGACTGCCTTCATAGCTCTGTGGTTAGCGCGTCTGCCTGCTGATCAAAGGGTCAACGGTTCGAATCCCAGCCGGCGCCGGTCTTTTTTATTTATTTATCGACCCGCGGCGTAAGAGGTTAGATAGCCAGATGTAGATAGATAGATAGATACATAGACGAAAAGTGCGTGAAGTATCCAAAGAATGCTATTGGCATTAAAACAAAACAAGGTACACGATCGATCCGTGGGACTCCTGACGGAACCCCGTCAGTACCCGATACTCACCATTGATAGTGAAAAACTGTGGTGTGTTACTTACGCGTGCTCGAATAAATGTTATGGTTGTGTTACTTACGCGTGCTAAATAAATAATGAATAAACTACGTGTTTATTAACGCAGTATGCAATTAGTTTACAAGTCCATTGTGAGATGTACGATATAAGGCATTAGATAAATCTAGGCGAACGAAATCACATTTGCCGTCTTTCATTTAAAGAGCAAGTAAGAGCAATCGCCATGCGTTCCTAATAACTGTGGCAATGCACTACCTGATGTTTCTGCCGCGTCCAATTATCCTTCGTCATTCGGCGGGACCAGCATTGCAGCACTGCTTCTGGTGATTTCCAATAATCTCCGTGAAGAGGTCTTTTAAGAACGCCATGATCACCCGACGGCTGGACACTTTGGCTACAGTGAGGACACTGGCCAGAAATTGCGAGAAGTACTACAGGCCAGGTTCCCAAACACTGGCCACAAAACCACAAGGTCGTGCCATGAATGGCAACGGCGCAAGAAATCGCCGGCGAAGCCGGCTAGGAATTCTGCAGCCGATCACCCCCGACTGTGCCGTTCCAGCTGATCCAAATGAACTCTGCTTGGTCCGTTTCCACCATCGACGCAAGGAAACCGGTTGATCATCGTCGCGACCGATTACGTCATAGGTACACCGAGATCGAAGCCCTTCTATCGGGAGCGGCTTTGTGAGTCGCCAAGTTTTTCGTTCAATCCATCTTCCTCAAGCACGGTGCTTCGTAAGTACTGATTACAGACCGATGGTCGTCATTTTTGGCACAGCTAACTCAACAGCCTCAGGCTTCAAGAGTCTTTCTTGTGAACCCCAGGTTTTACCTGTTAGCACGGCGGATAATGTAGAGGTCCCTGCTCAAATGCGCTTGAATGGAGACAAGGGCAAATCAAGATATTCTTGAACAATTGTCGCCATCTGTATCTGATATTAGAAAACTGCAACTTGCCGTAACTCAATGGGAAAGGTTTGAGATTGAATATTGAACTTCACGTGTAATGTATCGATATGCAGTTTCTGAAAAGGTCAATCAAAAGATGCTTCGCATTTTAATGTCTCGTTATTTTCGTTATTTGTCGTGATTCCGTTTTTTATAGCAGGAGCTGGTAACACCATTTTAAGCTTCATTTTGTCTTTAAAGTTCTATTCTTTGTACAGTTCATTGCTTACTTTTTAATTCATCATATCTAACAGACTGTTCACGCATATCATCGTGAACATTAGGACGCTTATAAATCGAGAATAAACTGTTCAATATCCAAGACTATGGTCTTTTAAAGCTGAATAGTAAACTGACAAATGAAAATAAACGTAATATCGAGATATTGTAGTGTTTTGTAAAATCAGCTCTTTGATTTGATATTAACTTAATCAATGTTGGGTACAAAAAAGAAAGTTATAAGGTGCCAAAAGAAGCTAAACGTGCTGCACGGTGGTTTTACATTTAAGAAAGTGCTTGATGAACTCATCCCATAGCAGCTGAGAACAGCCACAGCAAGTGAGTTGTCTGTTCAAAACAAGCTTGATCAAATAGCCCCAAACGTAATAAGTGGACGAGTCATCAATTACGTTAGACCTGATGTCTGATGCCAGCTCAGAAATATCCTCTAGTAGCGGGAAGTTATCAATTGGAAGACGTTCCACATTGTCTGAAATTGAACTTCCATGGTGCGAAGATATTGGCCACTCCTTGAGGGGGTCAGCCATGTCATCCTCTACGTTTCCATTGTTGGACAGTTTGAACAGTTTCTTTATTCCTATGTGTTTTAGTCCTAAGGTGAACTAATGCACATTTGGGTTTGTTTTGCAGCTCAGCATTTGTCGTATATAGCTCCAAAAAGTTCTGAAGTGGGTCTTGCTGGCAGGCGTCGTGTAAGTAAGAACTTAAAGGCATGGCTGCTTGAAAGTTCATCCCAGAGCGTGAGGACACTTTTATAGAAACTTGCCACCCTATGATGGCTTGTGGCTGTCTCCTACTTTGGAACTGCCATGCTGAAATCCATCCGAGTTGCTGGTGAAGGAAATCGAGTGCCTCAAATTCTCCTTTCAGAATGGCATGACACAACTTCTGCCCTATCTTCTTGAATTGTGAGCTATTCAGACAATCCAAGAAGTATGTACACCCTATTACAGAAAGAGGCTGTAGCACATGGCTGCCTCAGCAAGGTCCTTGGTATAAACAAGGGATATGATTGCAAGAAAGAGTGAGGCACTCAGTCCCTGCGCGGCACGATTTACTTCCATGTTACTGAAAAAGATTTTGAAAAATGTGTCTCTCAGTAAGTTTCGGAGCCAATTGTAAGCTCATCTCATGGGTAGAACGATGAAGTTCAACAATATGGGACCACTCCAATGACCTCATTTCCCATGCAAAGTTTCAGTGTGCTTGGAGATAGCTATTGGTCGTTTCGGGGAGGTGTGGACCATCAAAGGTAAAGTAAACATATTCGTTGTCAACTTCAAAACTGGCTTATCAACACACAGAGACCAAGCTTACGGTTGAAGCCCCTAATCACAGACCACAGCCTTTACAGTGAAGGCCAACAGTCTTAAGCTCCCGAATGAGAGAACTGGAGGAGACTGCGTATAACAGAAGACGTTGCTTGGACGGTGCCCAACAGTGCGCGCAGGGGGTTTAAGCACATCCCACCTCCTGGAAATTCCAGAGAGCAAGCAACAACCAAGGCTCTATCTCCAATGTTAGAGAAATTCGTCTCAACACCGCCTTCATCTGTAAGTCCATGATCAATGCTCGCAGGGTCGTGACTCTAAGTTCTTTAAAGCGCAGTGCTCTTAGCGCGCTCCGTTTCCGGCTTGAGCGGCGTCGCCGTCGGCGTCGGCGTTACTCGCGGTCACCCCGAGGTCACGTGACCCTCCTCAAGGTCACGTGGTGCCCCCGAGGTCACGTGACCATCTCAAGGTCACGTGACCATCTCAAGCGTCTACGTGGACTCCCTGAGGTCACGTGACCCCCAAGGTCACGTGAACCCCTCCCTCCGCACCTTCCCCTCCTCAAGAGCTGCGCTCCAACCCGGCCTTACAGAGAGTTGTAAGCGGCTTCTATTTCTTTTAAAACAACCTCATCGAAAAATCAAGATGCACACACGATCAAGGCCAGCCCGCAGCCCGGCGGAAACAACAGCGCGAGAAACTCCAAACCGATCGACTCCACTAATTCACGCCGAGCATGCGAGCACGCGGGCGGTCATGCGTCACCTTGATTGATGCAAAGTCGACCGAACATGATGCAGCAGAAAGCACAGACGGACGGCACGCACGGCACGGACGAACGACGCACGGATTAGAGGCCATGCAGACTAATGCAGAGGTGACGGCGTGCAGGCAGGCACCCTTACAAAAATCTGTAGTTAAATTCTTTTGAATTTCTTTTGAAAATTTTCTAGAATCGTATTAAATTTCTTTTTAAACTTTTTTTATGTTTTATAGACTTTATTTTGACAACCTATTTAACTCCTAGTTAAAATTGGCCACTTAAATTTTTTAGAATTCCTTCTTACATACATTTTATAGAATTCCTTCTACTTAAATTTTGTTGAATTCTTTTGACGGAACCGCAGATTAACGTTAAAAAAAGACACTCAGTTTTTTTAATACATATTTTGAGTTCTGTTAGGAAATAGTGTCCCTTTGATACATACACATCCCACAAATTAGCATTGGAAACAAAACACAAACATCATGAAACATTCAACACCAAAAACAGTCCCATTCACTGCTCCAGAGCCTTATATAGCCTACATATTGAAGGCAATCATTTGGCCGGTGACCACCTCAGCACTTACTAAGGTTCCAGGTGTCCTATCTCCTTCTCGAACGTCTGTCAAAGGAAAGACAGTGTTTCGAAGTTCGTGGACTCTATCTCTTTCTAAAAAGCATTGATACAACTAATAATATTTCCGCGTAGTCGCTAAAACAACATCCACAAAAACGGCTCCAGAACAAATGTTATCGCTTCTTCAGAGTAGCACCTCTCAGGAGGAAGCCAGTCAAGGCTTCCTCCTGAGTGGTGGTGGACAAACTAGTCAACTTTACTAGTTGACTAGTTTGATTGGGTCAATAAAGTCACGATAGTCACCTACAAAGTGAGGATGGCAGGGCGTGTTTTTCGAACGCCCGGCCTCCAGCACCGCCCCATGCCTTCCGTCATGTTTCTGACTGCGCGCTCGAGCTCGAGGGGCGCGAGACGTCGAAGCGTTGTCAAGGATAGAAGGCTCGCGCTGGAGGCAGGATAACTGAAGCTCCTCCCTACGGTTCCTCAACTTGTCAGGGACTATTGCGAAACTTAGTGACTTTTGACATTTAGTCAATATGTACCGTGTTCAATAAAAGTCAACAGAAAGTCCGTAGCGTTTCTATTGACACTGGCTACAGAAAGCCAACTGAATATTTTCAACACGAACTAAACAGAACGTCCGCAGTATTTCTGATGACACTTTCAACAGGCAGTCAGCAGAAAAAGATCAACGTAGAGCTAATAGAAAGTCAACAGCTTTTTCTTTGACTCAGGCAGAAGAAAATAATCAAAAAAGTTTTAACACAAAACAACAAACTTTCTTTTGACCATGTTAACAGGAAGTTAAAGTCAAAAGAAAGTAATCAGAGTGAACAAGAAGTCAACACATTTTCAATAAAAAGTCAAAATAGATTTTTATAGGGCTTTATGGAACCATACGTCCATCGTCGTCATACTGACCCCGCACAGGACCGCAGACCATATAAAATATAAAAATTGTTTTTTCTTCTTTATTATAAATTAATATAAAGAAATAATGTCAATAAGCTTTCTGTTTTTTTAGAAAATAACCTAGAAAAAACGCCGTTACAACTTCTTTAATTTTTTTATAAATAAGTCTACAAAACAAAAATCTTGTTTTTCCTTTTAAATTTTTTTAGAAAATAACCTACAGAAAAACGTCATTACAACTTCTTTTAATTTTTTTATAAATAAGTCTACAGAAAAAAATCTGTATTTTTTCTTTGAAAGTTTTTTGACAATAATCAAAACAAAGTGCGTTTAAAAAGGAATTCAATAGGATCCCGGAAAGTCAATAAGAAGTCTAAAAAAATTAAAAAGAATGTTGAGACCTGTTTTTGTAAGGGCGCAGGCCATGGCAGGCGCCATTCATCACGTGGTTTTCGTGACGTATTTTATCAACACTATTTTGTCGTTTTAAGTATTTTAAATAATTCTAAAACATAAATAATTTCAAAAATCAATACTTCTGATAGAAAGAGTTCTAACTAATTTTAACCGAATTGAGAAAAGCTTTCCGTAGCGAAGGGCATTAAACGCACTATCTGGGCCGCGAATCGGCTTCTGTGTCCTCTATTTACGTTTACTATATTACTCTATGGAATATTCTCATTTTTGCCTCGCGATCACGCGGCGGAATCGCAACATTTCGAAGGAAGGAGGTGTGTTTTCTGTCCTTTGTAGACAAGGTGAACAATGTCAAAAGTAGAAAACGCCAATTCTTTCGACGTTAAAATCGTTGCACAGCTCCTTTAATTCTCTATAAAAAAAGGGCAGCGTTTGACGCAAAGCTGCAATTTACTTTCACGCCTGGAAGGCTTTTTCGACTCGTGTCAAAAAGAGGCTGAAAAGGAAACGTTAAAACATTTGAGGAAATCCTGGTGAGTCCCATACGACGGTTTTTCAATAGGGCAGTGGGACCTAAATATAGTCGCACGCAACGCCACATGGCTAATGGGGCATCCTTGTTTCCGCGTAATTTCAAGGATAAGAGCAACAGCTTTTCTTGCAATCTCTTCATTCGCAAAACTTGACTACGAAGTTTTGGGGATCGCATTGTTGGCGTTGTCAGCAATGCGATCCCCAGGAATCTGTCGTCAAGCTTTCTGATACCCGCGGCGACGATATTTGAATGCTGCTCATACAGTGTGAATGAGCACCGCGTGACCATTCGACGTGGGCTCTTGTGGCAATCAATGCCTCGACATGCATTCGGCTAGTGGATCGTGTCCTACTTGCGGCGATGAAGGCAATAGCCGAACCTTTTGAGGCGCCGTTATAGTCCAACGTTCAGCGAAGCCAACAAGGTGGCTTAGCGCAGCGCACAGAAGGCATGGCAAACCGTACACACTAAAAATGTCAACACCCATGTTCTTGTTAAAATGGTGTTTTTCCGAGCTTACATCCTTCCTACACCATTTTTACAGACTTTTTGAATATTCAAGGGTGTACGGAAAGGCCTACACCCTTCGTACATCCTTTTACACCCTGCGGCTACCAATATAGTCTTAAGAGGGTGTTGCGGTGGTATACCCATGATTTCAGAGTTGTCAAACTCGGAAACCACCGAATTGCAGACATGCGCTCCGATAGCAGAGCAAGCAAAGTCAAGAGGCAGTCCGCTCAATTTAGCGGATTTCGTGAAGTCTACCAATGGGCAGCTGACATCCGCTGCCAACGCTCAAGTTGTTTTCGCCGGATGAATGCGTGCGCGGTGTGCATGCTCCTTGGCTGTTTACGTGCAAGCGACCAAGAAAATGAGCATCGGTTACTCACGCATTTCTGCTCAAAATGGTGAGACCACGCGTTTTGGAACTATGGTTCGTTTCACCTCATGCGAGCGAAGTCGACGCTACAAGCGCGAGAATTCTGCTTGTAAAAGCGCCTGTAGTGCACGAGCGCACGTGCGAAGCCGGAACGCTCAGAGCGTTGGCTCGCGCTTCTAGCTTTGACTTCGATCGCACATAACGTGAAACGAAGTATAACTCAGTTGACAGTTCCTCCGATGAAGCCACTGAAGCCACGGCGGTAATCCCTGTTCCCTTTCGAACGGGCGGAAGAAGAAGAAGAGTATGAAAATTTGTAGCAACGGGCGGAAACTCGATTACGTACAGCTTCCGTATGCGTCCTAGACTTCTATTGCTTTCGCAATGCCCAGCTCCTCCCCACTCGCAGGATTTTTTTCTCCAGGTCTCTCTCTAGTCGACGCATTGTTTTCTCGATTGCGTTCGAGGCGTTCACCGTGGACTCCGTGCACTCGGCCGCAGCCGCCGCAGCCGAACCAGCTGGACGGCCTCCGCGCGCGTACCGTCAGCATCGCCATAGCAACCACGCCGCGAGTGTAATTGCCAGACAGAATTCACACGATTTTTTTTTTCTTTTCACTCACGTTTAGTTACAAGAAGTTAGGCGCGTATAATTATAATACATTACGATGTAAGAGGTTATTAAGGGATATTTGTACCTACCTAAGACAAATGCAGGAAAAATATTATTGAGAAACAATGTTGGCGTAATCGTTTCATATCTTTATTAAGACTAGCGTGGTCACTGGGCTAACCGATGCGCGAAGATGGAGGGCATATATACCGCTCGGGGCACTGCTCCGTATGCGTAAGTAGGATATATGTACTATTGTTGTGTGTTGTCCCTGACGTGATTGTATTCGCTTGTGTGTGTATGCATGTGCAGTGTGTGTGTATGTCCGTGGCGTGAGTGCTCATGTGGAGCGAGAGGCATGACAGCAGCGCTATTTTGTTTTCTTCAAATATTTATAACTTTTATTTTCGTCGCTGGATGGGGTTGTCGCCAAGTTTGAAAAGTGTGGCAGTTGAGCAATACGTAACCGAACGTAAAGGCTGTTG
>JAZHYW010036437.1:0-16807 GCA_037355805.1 Ixodes ricinus
GAGCGCAAGGTCCGCGGATTTGACACGAGGCACGTGCAACGTGAAGCCCTTGGGAAGATCATGGCGGCACAGCGCAGCAACTTGGAGCTGGATTTGACGGCCATCGCAGATTTCCCAGAAGTGGCGCGCAAGGCACGTGCCTCGAGCATTTCTACAACAATGAATGGCGCCACTTGCTCCACATCAATAAAGCCCACCGTATGCCGCCATCTGTTGGTTGTAGCGCCAGTCAGAGTGTCCGCTGTTATTAGACGGACTGTGCCGTACATAAAGTAAAACCAGCTATCGTTATTTTTATTTTTACTAGGAAAGTGATTTTTTTGCACTTTTGATGGTCCTCTTAAAGGAGCGACTCCGCTCAATTCCGGAAAATTTAGGCTTACATGTGATTCCATTTCACAAAGCACTACTAAACAGCTCTACGTCTTCGAATTCGCGAAATGTGAAATATTATTTGTGTAATCTTAATTTAAACATCAGCTGATACCGAAACCGAAACTTCGGTTGCGTCAGGCAACATTGGCCTCGTGTTGTCAGAGTCATGGCCACGTCACGTCGAACCACGTGGTCTTGTGACGTTCGTGGGGAGCGAGGAACAGGACACGCGACGCGGGCAGGTCGCTTCGGATGGCGTGGACGGTGATGGCCCGGGGGAGAGGGGAAGGGGAGAACACGAAAGAGGAGAGGGGGGAGCGGAGAAACCGGACATGCGATAAGCGCGCAGAGCAGCGCAAACTAGCGCATCCGCGTTACGGTGATCACGTGGACGCCCTTGAGCCAACACCGGGAGGAGAAACTCATGACGTCATCGTTCAATTTCGCTCTGAGAAGTAAAAACAAACAAAACGTGAGAATGACGTAGTCATGCCTTTGGCGTAGTGGTTCAACGTTGGCCGCTCAAACTCCGTCGCATTGACTGCGCTGACGATTGCGCCTCACGTCGCACGCTAGAGTTGGCAGATTTCGGCTACTTGGCTCATTTGAAAGTTTGCTGGCCAGTTTATTAAATATATAGACGGAATTAGATCGTAATATTTGACATGGGGTCTTGCCATATGATACTGAAGAGGGCTGCATAGTTTTCTAAATATCAAAAATGAAGCGGAGTTGCCCTTTAAAAATAAAATAAAAAATTACCCCGACTGGACAAAACAATAGGAACGCCGTTCCTTTTACCGTTCCCGTAAAAATGTAACGCGTTCCCGTTCCAGTTCCACTGATGTAAAATGGAACGGCGGCGTTCCTTCGTTCCTCTTAAAAGGAACGCGTTCCAGGAACGCCATTCCTTGGAACACCATTCCGTACAACACTCGCGCGTAGGTTAACGCCCCAATCGACCACTTCAAACTATACAGGCATAGTTTTGATGACGGCATTTGGATTCTATAAAAAAAAGAATCATAAAATCGATTCTATGTTTCCGCTAACAGTCTTGTGCCATGTACCCGATGGCATTATGAGCTGAAACACCTGACGCAGCGTTCTTCCGCATCTGCGGTCCCCACAAGCTTTTGTTGAGAAGTATATGGGACCTAAACTTCCTATTTCATTCCTAGTTGGGAGCATGGCTTTCTCATAAACTGGCACGTGCAGTGCCTAGCGATATGAGCTAGATTGCATGCAAACGGCGACAAGGCAGTACAGACCACGCTGTCTAATAGTCAGCGACTGCAGGGGCAGAACGGCAAGGGGGGGGGGGGGGGGGGGTTTGATTGAATGTGTCAGCTCACCCGCCGCGAGCCATACCTCTTCACTCCCGAGGCACACACGGTAGACATGAGAGAGCGTGATTTGTACTCGCCGTTGTCGCCGTTTGCTTCTTCTAGCTGATATCGCTAGCCACTGTAAGCCAAAAAAGCTTGAAGAACTGTTTGAGCTCGTAACGCCCGGCGATAGTGAGTTCGGTGTGCACTGCGTAGTCGTTCACTTGCTACTTACTGCTTAAGAGGTTCGGTGTATTACATCTCCGTGAGTCATGCCAGCTATATCCGCTAAATTTGGCCGTAGAAGCATTACCCGCCAAACTCAGCGGATTTAATTGACTTGGGTACATTCCTTCGACGTTTGGTGATCATCGCACTAGTGCCATCGCCGCCACTGGGCTCTCTCCCGGGAGGCGCCTGGCTCCTATTGGCTGGTGTAAACGCTCAAGCGCCTCCAGCGACAACCAATGGCGTTCTCGTCGCGAGTCGGGGTATGTGTCTCCATGCACGGACAGTTGCACAGGATTTACAAAAAAAGTGTATTGCATGTATGACGATTTGTTTAGGTATGACCAACAAAGTAGTGCTGCATGTTTTAATACTCGGCAAACCAATCATCAGTGAAATCACAAATTATCGGATTTGTCTAAGTAAGCACAGAATAGGAGACTTTTCCGCAACGCCAACAAGAGGATAGATATTTTACGACATTTGTAGAACGATGTTTTATTCGTTGATGACTAAGAACTCCTCTTATTCATTCGACAGTAATCATGAAAAACAATCATTACTTTTGTTGTCATCTGAACTGCGTAATAATAAAAAAATCAATGGTTGCTCTGTCTTGTATGTGAGAACAACTATCTGGACCGTACGCAATACTGCATAAGTTCGATATACCCACAAAGCGACCTCCCTGCTTACACCGATTGTTCCGTTTCCTTGAATTGTCTATTTTTCGTAGACACCGACAAATCTCCGGAAAGACGTATCGATGGAAGCGACAAAAGCGATAAAGAAGTCATCAAAGGATCACCGGGAGTAAGAGCGTCCTCCGGCATGTTCCGTAAGACATTCTTCTATAATAAACCTGTCCTGTCTCAGCCTTCTTTTTTGAATGCTATCTTTACAAAACTTTAGAACGTAATTAATGACCAGCAGAAAAGAGCCGGTTATGAAACTTAAAATATTGATGATCAATGGTCCAGTTCTGCACAGCCTTCTAGATGCGGCGGCGCTGTTTATGGACTAGAACTGGAGACCGCCGTACATTCCAAAAGCCTAAGCAGTTGCGGATTTTTAGCGATCGCATGTCGTGAGAGGTGGAGTAGGCAACTGTCTTAAAGCACACCTAAGTAACGTTTTTCAAATCAAAATCAGCGTTGCGTAAATTCTTCCGCTCGAAAGCAAATTAACTTATCAGTGAGATTTAATAGCCAGCATACTTGATGTCACTGCGCAGGTATTGACGTGGACGTACAACAAAAAAAAGATATCTACGCCGCACTGAAGATTCAGAGATGGTTCCGCTCTAAACTCCAGTACAAGACGGGGAGCCATTGGGAGCTTACTGATGTCATGCAGCCTCATAATGCGGACCGTTCCGAAGCCACCCACGCTTCAGAGTTTGTGAGCTTCGGCAATCGGGGCCTCATCGATGACGTCTACTGCGAGATGCCGGGTAACCAGGCCTCGCGCGTAGAACGCATTGAGTCGAATCTAAATCCTGGATATGGGGACGGAGGAAACCACCTTGTTGACTGCGCTGACGCCGAAGCGATGCACGACTCAGGTAAAAACCGACGGTATAGAGGCAAACATATATACACTATGGATGTGCGAATAGTGCTACGAATAGAGATGAATCACTATACATAGCCTTCAGAGTGAAGATAAACAACAGATGTGAGGAATTGTTTTCGCAGTGTTGATTCTAGGGATGATGCTACCCTATTCGATTCCTAGCAGTATTCTGCAGACCCCTACTATAACCTCTTCTTAGCGCGTAGACACCTAAGAAATATACCACATACTGAGAGATGTCGATATCTCGCCATCAGACTACCGAATTCACAGTCGATTTGGGGGTTTTACGTGCCAAACAAACGAAGGGCAGCTGTCACGCCCAGCGGAGGACTGAAAATTAATTCAGAACACCTAGGGATGATTCGGCGTGCAACGTAAACCTCGGTTACACAGCGCTTCTCCCCAATAGGCCTCCGTGAAATTGTTGGCACCTCGGCCGGGATTCGAACCCGCCACCCGGGGATCCGTAGGCCGGCGCTTGCCTCGAAGCCACCGAGGTGGCACTACCAAATTGAACGAATTCTCTATAAAAAAATTGTCTGTAAAGATGCTCACGTATCAGAATCCCACAGTTATATATTAAAAACTTGCCTTCATTAGGAAACAGAGGTAATGCAGGGTATATTGCCACGCGCGTTGGCGAGCAAGCGAGTGCGTGGCTGAGTGGTTACCGCGCTTGACTGTCGCGCGGAAGGTGTAATGCGTTCGATTCCAGTTAGCGGACTGTCCTTTTTATTTATTCTTTCAACTTGGCCTTCTCATAAGTTCGAGAACATTCTTGTGTGATCGAGTTCCGAATGTTCTATGCACCGAAAGTTCCACTCCGAACGATCCAGAAACCCACGAGGGTACATAAGGGATTCCGCAAGGCGAGCGGAGTCAGTCTCGCCCCAGCGTTCGACTCTGCTCTTACGCCGACTTCGACGCCCGCGACGCTCTGCTGTTATCATCTGTTTCCTTTTTTATTTTTTGGGCACAAGTTCGCCTTATTAAACGTTTAGTTTCTTCAGTTACTCGCACCCTCATCACTTGTCCTTCGTGACAATATGGTCCTGCAAGTTGTCTTCCCATAGCTGGTCCCTGGCAGGTTGTTACAAAGTCAGTAGATCCAGGACGTCCGAAGAATGTGTGCGACCAATGTTTTGTAAGCGACTGCTAGGACGGTGTTAGGACGGTATTAGCGGTTACGGCAGTCCTAATTTTATGACGTGCTTCTTCTACTGCGCGAGTAGTGCCACTAGAACGTCGTACGTTTTGTTTTGTAAGGCAGTGCGTAAACTGTGCATATGACACCAATCTCGGATCTTATAGGAGAACAACGATCTGGACATCAATTTCAAGAGGCCAGAAGGCACCAACCAGCGATCTGAACCCGTTCGTGATTGCTAACCTTTCTCGAACGCCACACTATAGGTGTTTGCGCACTTGGAAAGTGACTGGCGTGCGCCCGTGGCAAGCGCTGTATTAACTCTCGAGTCTAACTATGACAGCAGACAATAAAGATTCATAAGGCAAGGCGAATCAGCTGATAAAGAAAATAACAATATATTGCCGAGTACATGAAGGAACGCTACCGTGCTCCTTAAAGATACGCGTTTACTCTTATCGGAAATGGTTCGACGTTTGATTCGAATGTTCGAAATGCCGAGTGGAATAGATAAGAAGGCCGACTTGACCTTGCCGAGTCAGTCTCCCGAGTGGTCGATGCAAGAACATCCTAGGCCGAATGTTCAAGATACCGAATATAGTATAAATAAAGAGCACAGCGTGCGCCTTCCAGACGCGCACTCGCGCTAACCAACTGTCACGCCGACACTCGACACCGCTGCTGCCGCCTTCGACGCTCGCTGCTTTTTTCTCAACGCTCTTTTTTTTCGTTATTGGCACAAGTTAACCGCTGAAACCTTTATTTTCAGTTTTACCTTTTTCGCTATTTTTCTATCCTCGACAATATTACCAAGAGCCCAAAGCGAATCTTAAACGTCCCCAAGGTGGTTAATGGAAACACAGCCAGCCATACATACACTGATCAGCCAAACCGTTTCGACCACATACCTATAACTAATATGATGATTCACCATGCAAAACAGTTACAAGGGTCGTCTGCTGCGCAGTGCCATATACAAAACAATCTTACGAACTGTATCCGCAGAAACACTTCACATTGAACTGCATTGTATTTAGCTGCCAGCTGGGCCGTAGGAAGCCGCCTATTTTGCTTCACCAAGCGGGAAAGCCTCTGATGTCCACATTCTGTGATTAGTCGTGGACGTTCCACGCCTCGGCTTCTACTAACATTTTTACCGCCGTTCTTCCACTTGTGATATTTACTAAGTAACGACGGCAGCTCATGAACACTCGTCAAGATCTGCAGTTTCCGAGATGCTTGCTTTGAGCCGTAGGGTCATCACGATCTGCCCTTTGTCAAAATAGCCTAAGTTTGCACCCTTTTTAATACATGCACACGTAGTCGAAAAAATAATCCCTCTGCGTTCCTGCAGCCATTAATTAGCATCCGGATAATCACGTGGTAGAGAGTATGGATAGCGCGAAAGCTAGACGCGCTCACTCTCACACTGTTGGGGTGGTCGTAAAGGCTTGGCGGATCAGTATATGTGCTACTGCATGCAAAATTACGCCAAGGAAGCTTAACCAAACAAACTCCAGTTCGTACAAATGAGTAGCAAAAATGTTGGTTGAGAACTGCGGCTTCTCACGAACTCAGACCAACTTGTCTTATGTGTAATGTATCACATATAACTTGCGAGTGACCCAATTGTTTTACTAAAAGCTATCTGCCGTTTTACATATGGATGCTAAAACTAAGTTTTGGCTGGACTTTCTGAAAGCATGAGGCACTTGAACCTCAATAATGCTGTCTTTTATTTTCAGCTCAGGTATCGATAACTCCTTTTGAAAGGCATTAGCCTAAATTGCTACTTCTACAGCTCCATTGCTTCGTCACCAGGTGTAGGTGCCATCTCTGTGGCCATAACTAAAACTTCATAACTATTACTGCATCACTTCGCTTGGTCAAAAAAATGTTACTGGGCAAATTCAAGGAATCTAGAAGCTTTTAAAGCGGGCCAAGTAATACGCGCGAAGGTACAATAATGAAATACACAGTGAAACCGATCGCCCAAACAAGATGATTAAAAGAGAACGCCATTTCTTAACGTTGCAGTCATGTCGGATATAAACGGGAGCTTTTCGTCGGACGAGAGCGCCTACGCCAAACTACCCAATCCAACACCGTCAAAAGATGTCCTCGAAAGCCTCGTGGAAATCGCGCTGCAGTCCGGCACGCTTCAACCGGGCTCGTCGTCGAAGATGCTTTTCGGAGATCTCCTGGGCGTGAGCAGGCACCGAGCCCCGTTATGTTCAGGGTCCTGCTCAACGAACTGTAAGTGACTGCAAGAGAGATTGTCGAGAAAGTGGCACTGACTATAGACCAACTCGTTAGTATGCCAAACAAGCCCGCGTTTACCCACCATCAGGTGTGGGTACTGCTTGCGCGCAGTGCAACACCATTTACGTAAGCGCCAGGACGACTGCGAGCGCCCCGCAGCGGTGTGACGTCAAAGCTGCGTGTTTGTGTATACTTCGTTTCACGTCAAGTCGAAGAGCTGTCGAGGCCAAGACGACACACAAGAACAAATCCACACAAACAAAAAGCCCAGTCACGCCGCACTCTGCGCCTGATTGGAAGAGCCGGCGAATGAACACGCGCAGAAAGACACCGAACACCGTGACGGGCGCTTTTGGGTTATGCTTGACTGTCCCCTCGGCTCGTAACGTCGGGTACGCTCTAACAACATTCTTGAAAAAAGAGTTAGGGCGCATGTGGAGCTGGTGTAGGTTTACCATTTTTTTAGACCACCTGAGATGTCGTCTTATTTCTTCCACCCAGTCTCAGGTGGTCTAAAAAAATGATAAATATTCTTGAGCGGTTTTTTGCATTCGCAAGCTTAAAACTAGCTCTCATTCATCGTCTGCCAAACACTATAGAGTATTGATGGTGTGGGAATGCAAGTTGCAGAAGCGTTGCAGAAGGTCAGTGTTAGCGCGCGCTCAGCAGCCAAGAACATATGGTTCAGCGTGAATACCACCTATTCATAGTGAAAATAAACGATGAAATCAAAAGAAAATGTGCCTTTATATAAAAATTCTGAAAAAAATATATTCTGCCATTTTTACAGATTTCAATCTTAATTTTTTTTTTACGTTTCCTATATTCTTCGTTACACCCTTCCACGTATTTTTTTTCTCAAAGCTTTATTCATAACCAAAGTGAGGATGTCTGTGTGTTCAGGTTTGTAAACGGCCTACATGCCTGTATTTATCATTATATTTTCTCATTTATGTTTGTCCGAACGTCAATGAATTAATATAGTGCGAGACTTGCTGGAACAATGACACCTTTCATTCAGCCACCGTCTCTTAAACATACGTATGCATGTGTAAACATTTCTGGCGCCCGTTTTCAGCGCAAAATTTTAATTGGGAATTGTTTGCTTTGCAGCATTTTGTATATCGCCCTTAATATGAAGTGCATGCATATCTTCTTTCTCCAAATTAAGAATCTGCTTTCGAGCCTTATGGATCAGCTGTTAATTGCGAGGACAACATATGTGACTACCGTAGTGAAACCCAAGATATATATTTTATTATTTAATGCCTGCTTTGCCTGTGTAACCATATGATGTTGTGGAACTGCGGCAATGGTGAATTGATTGCACGGGGGCTTTATGTCTCATGTTCTTTTGCTTTTTACCTTCCACTTCAGAGGAATCGATGGCTGCGTGAAACTGCGGGAGAGTTGCCACTCGGAAGTTTTCCGCATCAGCGGCATCCGAGGCATCGCAGTGCTCAAGGTCGTTCACATCGAGTACATAGTGGGACACCTGCAGCATTTAGTCAACGAGGTGCAAGTTGCCCTGTGAGTCCAGCGTTGTACTCTAGCATCCAATGATCATTATACTTAGCCACCTTAATCGCTAATCGTATACTCGCATTTCATCTGAAACTGGCTACAGTGCCGCTTGTATTCTCAAGACATAACGACAAAACAATTCCTGACTCTCAATCAATGCCACCTAGAAGATAGGCCAGCTCGTGACGTCATCGTTCGATGATCTCCGACCGGCCTCAAGCGGCAAACACGCCGAAGCTCGGCGAGAGGGCGCCGCCATGCGGCAGACGTGTGCGTCTGGCGTCACCGCGTGCTCGCGTCGCGTTCGTTGTCATACGCCGCAAGACGGGCTGGCAGCGATGCAGACGCAATGTGGGTGCCACTGCGTGGATCCACGAAAGGCGCCGCGGCCTTCTCTTTTAGGTGGTCTTGCTTTAATAGGCACTTAAGGCGGCCCCATCTCAAGACTATAACGATCTGTAGAGCTCTCAGTCTAGTTTACTGAGAGGGAAGGCAACACACGCTAACGTAATGCAAGGCCGCATCATAATCGGCCTGCCGCCGGCAAACGGGTCGGACCTGACCCTATAGGTTGAGAAAACTATTACGCTTCGCCGCAGTGGGGCATTTCCAATTTTTAATGCCGCCCCTAAGGTCGGGTCAACACACAAGGGAGTGCTTGACCACGTGTAGTATTAAGTTGGCAAAGAACACACCGCTATAGCACAGGGTCAACTTGGCTCCAATAGCTGACGGAAGTTCGGTGTGACCGAGTGTTATCCGCTCTTTCAATCTTATGTCGAGGAGCGGCTTACGTGGTGGATGACGCTAAAGGTCAACTAATACTCCTGTAAAACTGACATTTCAAACGGTATTTAGCCGAATGCAATCAGGTTGAACAGGGAACCCTTCGCAATCCCTAGTGTGTATTTTCTATACCTCCCGGAACCTTTACTAGTCTTTGGTTTGAACGCCATTTAAAATGTGTGACCGAGCCATTTGACTCAGCCGGAAAAAAAGAGAACTTTGTAGTACTGAAAACTTATTGAGATGAGTCACCGTCTTTGTTTTTCTAGAAAGCTTACGTCTAATATATCCTCGTAGAAATATAGCGATATATACACGTGCTTACTTAAATTAAAAATTACAAAAAGATCCATTGGTGGATTTTTAGGGAATGCGTTAGCATGACTCTTGGAGACGCCACACACGTCCCCATTTGGGAAATGCTAACAGGAATCCCTTTTGATTCCTCTATTTCTGGCTGCCTGTTTTTGGCCTCGTTACGGAGTCAGTGTTAGCTAAGAATCTACCAATAGATCTTTCTATATTTTCCCCTTTTTCAGTACTCTGCTTGTCACAGTATGTCGACTCCCTAGATACGGTCATCCACGTCACTCGTAGAACGAACCGCATCCATACCACTTGTGGAAGGAACCGCATTTATATACTCATGAAGGGAATTGCGTTCATCGTTTTGACTACACACACACATCGCAGCTCAAGCACCGCTACTACGGAAACCCAGAGCGAAGAACAACCGGCGACGGCAGAGTATATCTGTCTCGGCTCCCTGCCGTTCGTGTGGAGGCTTGAGTCGGGGAGGCGAGATCCCCGCTGGTTCTGCCGATCACTGATGTCACCCACATACCTCCCCGAAAAGCATCCCTCCTGTGAATTCCACTTTAGCTTCGTCATCAGCTTCAAGCCTGATGCCAGAACCACTGCCGTCATCTGTCGGTTGTTGCTCCAATCATAGGGTATATGGATAACAAACGGGCGCCGTTAATAAAAAAAATTTGCGGTCGTTTTTTTTTCATTTCACTTTGATCAGCTTGTTTTTCAAAATTATGACGTCGGGCACCTATCTGATAAATCATGGCGCGATATGTCAACAAGTTTATTTTTGGAGTCAATTTAAGACCTTTCCCCTTATTCAGTGGGTAAGCTGTAGTAAATAATTCTTTTAACATCATATATAAACAGCCACTAGACATGTAGAGGGTTTTAAGAAGGAGAAAAAGGGTTATTCTACAAAACGATTTTTACAAATCACAGGCAAATCATAGGTAGTCATGTTACATGCCTCATTATTATAACACCTTGCCTACTGAACCAGCCGTACTCGTACAAACGCTTAGAACAGTAAAAAAATAGCTCAGATCGGGGTGCATGAAATATAATTTTTGGATATGTTTTATGAGCGGATTAGGTTGTAATGTGTTTTTTTTTGCGTTATTTTTTTTTCTGTTTTTGTTTCGTCGTATAATATACATATACAGTATTCGTTATGGAGAATATGTACGTATATTCGATAGTATGTAATGTAGTTTCTGAATTTGCTTTACGGGCTGCTAAGGTTATGATCCGGATTTTCCCTCCGTTTGTTTTTTATTTGTTTCTCACCACAAAAACCTGGCGCCTCCGCTGGCTCTCAGGCACTGCACACAAGCATCCCCATGCTTTTGCGGGCCTGTGCATTATTGTGCATATTTGTGAAACAATTTTAATTTAATTGATTATTATTAATATTATTATTATTAGCTTCTATTATTTTTTATTTCAAGTTTTGTTGTAAGCCTTCAAGGTGGGTTCAGACGCTTGCAACTGCATACGACCGAATCTAGTGTATTATGATATCTTCTGATATCTTACAACGGTAAAGCACGCTGACACGCTGGCGCCATCGAAGAAGGAGGCCAAGCGTACGTGTTGTTGAGGAGAAATGGTATTATATAACATGGTCTAGAGTTCTTCAAGCCATTAGGGAAATAATTATGTAGGAAAAAGATAGGTTGTGCTAAGCGTTGAAGTGCTCCCTGATACCCGACAGATGGCGCCAGTGTGTTCTCCTCGCCGTAGGAAACTCCAAGACGTTGTAAGTTCTACTCGATTGAAAGCAGGCGCAACTGTGCGAATGAGCCTTGACCGTTCATTCTGTTTCTCGATATTGCCCATTGCTGTTTGTTGTTCTCTGTTCTTCGTGCATGTGTAGTTTCTTAGCTCCCTCCTACTATAATTCCCCTTGGCCATTGTACGGAACAGATAAATAAATTCCCAGCTACCTTTATCCTCGAAGTCTTAAAATGCATGGAAAGCAGCATAAAAAGAGCAATCATTACATTTCTCTAAAAACAAGAATAAACAATCATTACAGGGAGAGAAAAACAAAACATGTTGTATATGTATTCTCCCTAAATTTAAAACAGAAATGTTAATGAGTGTCAAATAGAGGAGCAGCTGAAACAAAAGTCAAGAAAACAAATTGGTAAAGAGCACGGTTATGACAGGCGTTCTTTTATTTGAAGGCGAAGGGGTCGGTGATGGAGATGACGGTGGCAGGAAGCTGGTTCCAGTCCAGGTAAGTTTTGCGATTGAAGTATTTCAAAAATTACCTGGACTGGACATTTGGTTTCAGGCGGCGATCTTCGGCAGCTGGATTCAAGCTGATTCCTCGTCACCGTGCGGCAAATCGACTGCTTCGCTGCACACTTCCAAAGAAAGTGAGATGAGAGACAGAGGAAGATATGGAGGAAGGCTGCGCCAGCTGTCAGGAAAAAACTATCACCAGCAATGTGGCGTGACAACAAGGCAGGCATCCTCCTGTCCACTTCTGACAAAAGTGATGCTGCACGTGAGGTCACATGTTACTTTACGAAAGACAAGACGCACAAGACTGTGCCCTGTCCAAACGTTGTGCTTGCTTATAATGTGTACATGGGCGGAGCGGCCCTTTTGAGCGATGCTGGGGTATTATTGAATCAAGATTCATTTCGAGAAAGTGGTATCTACATTTGAAGCAAATTTTTTTCTTCATATGATGAACCTTGCGGGTGAGTGTGTGGCTAATGTGGCGGACACAAAGAGACAGCAAAGACATCTCTACTCGACTTCCGATCCGGCTGCAACAGAGGCACTGCGAAAAACAGGGAAACCCGCACGGAGAGGAAGCGCTAAGGTTGGTGTAGGTGCTCTTCGCCTCAAGTGAGTGTTGGCGTGGATGCTGGAGCGAGGATTAAAGTTCTTGCAGTACGGATTTGTTTAACATGCTTAGAAAGACCAATAGTAGATAAAAAATAGAATGTTAAGTTTGTTGTGAAATGGCGAAATTGAGATCCCGTTTGGGGCTCTACGACTACATGGCGAGACAAAGGAGCCAGAAACAACGTCGTCTGCTGTGATTGGTCAGCGCCACGCCGCCGACAGTCGCAGCAGACGGTGTTGTCCCGGTCCCTTGATTCCGCTTGGTCCCGTCTCGTGTAGCATAGGACTCCTGGTTGCGATTTCTTTCTAGCCCAGCATTTAAGCATTCTCAGCCTTTTTGTATGTAAAGCACTTAACAATCCATGCCAAACCTGCCGGCACTTCGTAGGTGGCTTGATAATTAAAATTTGCTCCTGCTAGAATTACTAGCTCTGTGCTATCTAACGTACCGCAACCAAGTGCTCCAGGTACCGGTCGGACCAGCGCGGTGCGGGGAGTTTCTCTCCTTAAAGATGTCCGCCCAAAAAGTAGTACGCTTGCTGCGCCACCAACCAACTCGCCTGCATCGCTACGTTAGTCCGTCCAAAACCTTGCACTTCGGTACCACGAGCTGCAGAGGAAGCCGATCAAGAGGCTTTAAAGGGGCCGTGGAACAATGTTTTGGACTTCGGTCGAATAATTGTGGCAGTTGTCCTGTCACGCAGTAGATTACAGAAGCTGAAATGAATTTTGCCTTCGCGCGTTAGTTCTTTAGGGAAAAGAGAAAGTAAAACAATTGACGTTTGGGGCGCCTCCAAGCCACCCTCAGCTCTTGTACCTTCTTCCAAGTCACGTGCGCAGCGACGAGCAATGAGGATGAGAGTATCCGGCTGGGTTCTCTTCAGAGCCTTCAGCGCCACGCGGCCTCTGGTTGCGATTCACATAGCGATAATGAACGTTGGTCTCAGACTCGGAGCGATGTGGAGAAGGGAGAAGGGAGGAGGGTAGAGCAAAACATTGTTTTCTAAGGAAGTTCTACTGACGTATTAGCACAACGAAGTGAGGCTCCAGGAAGGAATAGATTCTCTCACCTTGGGCAGATGGCCTTATAAAACTGAATATAGTACTACTTTAATGCGATGACGCAGAGGTTTTTACGACGTATTTACTCACGTTGAGCGAAATATTTATCAAATATGGCATTAAATTTAGCACATAATGGCACATTTCTTATTTCTTACATTATACCTATTGCGCATCACGCCTGCGTTCCCGTGGCTGCCATTGCGGAATCGCGAGAATATTTCCGTTGTTTTCTTTTGCTGTTAGGCAACGGAGATCGTGATATTCAAAAAAATGAGGCGATTTCTTTCTTTCCTTCTGGTTAAATAAACAATGTAAAAATTAAAACTCCAAATTCTTGCAGAAGTTAATATTATTTTGCATGCTCCTTTTAAGAGCAAGCTGCGCGCTGGACGTTTTATGGCAGCAGCACTCCTGCCTGGCAGTGCAACTGTTGTTTAGGACAATACGCTCGTGCTTGGCGTTTCATTTCTTGCCCTTAAAGGAAAAGGTGTTGCATGATAGCGGGACGATTTCTGTCAGCCGGACGCGCCAATCGCTACCACCGTACGGCAGCAAAGGCTACAGACACGCATGAGTACAACTTTGAAAAACTTTGCAAGAACAAGAGCTTGCGATAGAGCGTGTGCCAACTCGCACTTGTCGCCTTCGACTGCGCTTTCACCTAGCGAGCCTTCATGCTTACCTTCAGAATGCCCACATTCTTCAAAAAAGCAACAATGTTACGAATATGCTACAATGATCAGGCTTTTACTTTGAAATAAAAAAGAAGCGTTTCTGAGATTTCGAAAATGCGATGCACTCGGACGAGAGCTATAGCCTGCTTGCCACACAAGACGAGTAGCAAGAAGCTCCGCCTCAGTTGCACGGTCGGCCACCTTCCGGCCACTGCTCAGTACGTGCTCGCACGCTCGCTTTATCGTGGCTGAAACGCTTTCTTGTGCTGAGACGGGGCTAACAGGCCCGTCTCAGCTGACGACATGGGAGCTCGCAGGCCATATCAAGAATTGGGATACATTTTCTTTTTTTCTGTTGAACCTTCCTCTATATGTTTATTCTGACAAACGTTACCGAAACCTTGACTGCTCACTTCTCAAAGTTCGGAAGAGTAGAAAAGGTTAGTGTGAAATCAAGCATGGGGTGGGGACATCTCATAAGGAGGTACTAACGAAAACAAGAGTGTAAAGAGGCAACAACTATGGTTATTTGCTATATCTTTATTTTGCACATGACGTCGTCTTACGGTTATATATCTGGCTTTTCCCTCTTAAAAAGGAAGCCTTAATTTTAAACGGCTAATTTTTAAAACACGTTTTAAACGAATAGCCAAACAGGGAAAGTTTATATATAGCATAGTACTGTCCTATGAAAAATGTAGCAGGCTACGAACATAATGAACAACCAAAGCGATTTAACTTGTATGGAAATGCTGGACACTGGTGGTGCCTTTTTGACTGAACTCTATATGCACAGGTAGGAACAGGAGCGATAAAGAATTACAAGATTTACATGCCAGTCATCTCGCATTTTTGGAAAGTGCCTCAACGCTTAAGATTAATTTGACATATCGGTTAACGTGCGGGTGCTGGATTGCAGACATGGTGACAGGGAACTGTCTCGATTAAAGCGTTAAAAAAAATGGAAACTACTTCAAACAGGTGCCTAATAGTTTGCATGACTGAGGAAACAACAAAGAGGACTAGAGAAATGTGATGAATATGAATGGATACAGCTGAGTCGCGAATTGAAACATGCACACATGAATGCTGTGGAAGCCACACACAACTTGCAAGCCGCCATCTCCAAGACAAACAAACAAAGCCTCTAGAGATTTCGAAAATCAGAGAACAATCATGAGCAGGAGTTTCAGCGTAGACTTAGGCAATCGCGCTACTGTGATCAGCAATCAGGCTACAGGTGTTTTCTTGATTGTATTAATCACCTTTATTGTAACTGCCCGTAGCTGCGAGTAGGTTAGAATAAGACAAAGCCTCCAAGAGAAGGCAGCTCGTATTGTATGTTTTTCTGGCCATGGCGCAGAGCTTCGAAAAACCAGTGATGAGCCGCCATGACCGCGGTCATGCCATACTGCATATCTTGCGCCTCGAAAGCCGTTATCCGTATCAACGTGGATGCTCATGCTCTTCGCTGCTTGCCACATCAGCATGTTTTTGGTAGGAAGCATCGCAGGGTGTCGATCGGGATGGTTCCACTCCTGCACGTAATACAAGAGTCAGCTCAGTGTGAGAATAAATGGCTTGCACTGATGAGCATTATCTTTGCGCTTTCCGAAACGATTTTAGCGCCCGATCTCACTGCCAAACACATGACGTATGTATACCTTATCGGCACCTTCAATCCCTTCGGAAATCCCAGGTTTTCGAAGTTGACTTTCGGCGTTGGTTGTCTTGTTTGAAACCGACTTCGAAACCTACTGGGTCTCGAAGTCGGTTTTGAGCTCAGAAATGGCTGCACTAGCAGGTTCAGCAACATTTGCTGGAGGCGAGCAAACGGATTGCACTGGCACGAGCACTCTCGGCCATTGCTGCCCACGCTGGTTGGTGTGGTTAGCTTTGCTGCTGAAGGCTGTGCGAGCGAAAGTGTGCCCAGGAGCTTTAACAGTGGGGGATCTCGCTGGTGGTGGTGCGAACGTCTACACGAGGGCGCCGATGGACATGCCGACACTGGCATGTCCACGGCACCCGCTCGGCCTGCTCCTGTTGGTATATGAAAACTATCTAGCTGATTGGAATGTGGGGCGGCATGGTCCATCACGGTGAACCCATTGTATGTTGGTATTTTAATTCGGTAACGGTAGCATCAATATATAAGAGATAATAAAGTGTTTCGAGGAAAGTGGAGCGGCGGGCTCGGCGCGAAAGCAGGAGGGACACGGAGAAGAATTACAAGGTGGAATGCCCTCGACATCGTCGCTAGATAGTAGGCGACTCCTCAAACGCACGTTGTCATTTCTGACTGACGACCAATGTTCAGTGGACTTGTGCGTTACCGAACGGCTATTCAAAAGCGCAGGGCCACATGCGCAGAAATCCATCAGTCGACGTCCGATCCTGAGTACGACTGCCTGATCGAAAAATTTGTCCGCTGGAGCGTCGGATCGGCGACGGCGACCGTCAACATGCCAGATAATTTCGCACGGCGGACGGACGCGGAAGCGTCCAGCCAATGACAGCCTGGCCTGGGGTGAAAGTCATGATGACCTGCTGGATCGGCGGGACGAATACGGGGCGGGCGACGGGAAGCCGGACGCGTGGATCCCGCTGACCCATTCGAAAAATATGGCCCTGGCAAGAATGCACGCGCTAGCATTATTGCATGT
>JAZHYW010036438.1:0-14027 GCA_037355805.1 Ixodes ricinus
AAAAAGATTGAGAACCTCGTACACACGTAGGTGTGATATTATGACCAAACAAATCGCTTCATGTTGACGTACCATTATTTCTAGTATCAGATAAAATATGAGTTAAACGTTCGTTGCCTATCTCCTCCACGAGTTCCCTCACATAATCAACAAAAACTGTTTTCGATCTATTACGGATACTTAGTAAACAAACCTCACTTGACATAATGAATTGACCTTTGAACCATCATGATGTCTTAGTCATCTACATAATCAATGTGGCTCAGTGCTGACGCTGATTCCTCTGCCTCACCTCAAACGCATTTGGTATGCCGACGGTGCAAATAGCCAAATTGTGCTGCAAGGTTAACAGCAGAAGTTGTGCATATTATAATGCAATGCAATTAGGTAGTAGACGTAAGTATCGGACCACACCTTACAAATTGGGGCAAGAAAGTGCGGTGAAATGCGATGAAAAACACGAATACAACGCATCCGCCAAGGCGCGGAGAGGAGAGCGGAGTAACAAGTTGGAGCAACCTTATGGCGGCCGCGTCACGTGATTCCAAGATGGCAGCACCCATGCGACGGAGGATGAAAAGGTCTATAAATAGAACTATCTTACTTTCTCAGTCAAAATTCAGCAGAGTTGCCCCATTAATACCTTTCATGAGGCTTAAAATTATGAAGGAAATAAACCATACCTCTGAACGAACTCAAGTGTAGTTCCCACACCTTTGGCATACTGGATGTTTAAACAATAATAAAGGGCAAAAAGGAGCTCCACAGCTTGCAGAAAGGCCAGATCATCCACCATCAGCTCATGGTCCACGAACAGCTGGTAGCTGCATTTGGAAAGTGAGCGACCTAGGAAACAAAAATTTGAAAGGGATTAATGTAATTAATGCGGAGAAAATGCGTTAGTATTGGATGTATCGACCTATCTGGTCAAGTTATCAGAGAGGTCACTAGACCGACACCACTACACCGGCTTTTTTCTCAAAATAGAGTTTTTAACGCTTACGCATTAAAATGAAGAAAAAGTACCATCGTCATATTTATATCTGGAAACTTCTATAGAGGTATTACTAGCGGAAACACTGAACAGGCAGGCACACTGATATAGGATTGTGACGCACATCTGAGACTGATATGCATCACAATCGCAGATAAGGCGACCCTTATCTGCCAAGCCAAATAAGGGTCACCTTTGCAGTCGCACTAAATAGTGTTGAGTAACCATATCCAGTTATGGCGTTGAGTTATGCAAAGCACTCCTGAAGGCTTGAACGCAACAAAAAATTTGTATATGAGTGTGGAGAATATAACACTTTTTGTCGAGTTTGTGAACAGAATCAGTAGCGTGGAAGTGTGATGCCCACGTGCAATGCCAGTTGGCAGTTTAGTTTAAATTACTATTGTCAGAGATTAAATGACTGGAGACTGCATGTGACCACACATTCTACAAAAAGAAAATGGGGCTGTTGCGGTTTGGCAAGACACAGAGTGCAGGCCCGAACAATCAAATGCCTCACAGGCACCTGCTGTTTGGGCTGTATGCCGTTCTGTGGCACCTGCACTAACAAACCAAAATAAAAACTTGTTTTTCTTGCTGGCTCACCAACCATTGACTGCCGAAGTATGGTATAATACCAGGACATGTGCTTTGCATTGGTGGTTGACAAGGCAGCCGAAACAAAAAGATGTGCTCGTCCATCTAGCTCTCGTCAAAATCGACACATCACACTATGGTTACACCACTGCAGTATTCCAGCCTCTGGTTGCACCACTATAATATTCCAGCCTCTGTAGTTACAGACTCGGAGCTACAATCGAGTCACTAGGAGTCATCTGCACTGACATCGAAAGCAACACCGTTTGAACCTACACAAACACACCAAATGGTGCTTGGTGAACACACATTTCCTGCTAGAATAAGTTTAATTATTCTATGACTATATATTTTTCAATTTTTTTAAATAATATTTGTGTTTTGGAGCAGGATAGTGCAACAGAAGTAGATTGGCACAGCACTTTCACCCCTTGTCCAAGTTCCATAAGTATTTGATGTCCATGAACAATGCTAATCAAAAGTGAACCTCACCTATAACTTAAAGGGCACACAGGCATTTACGTTACAAATAAATTTATGATAACTACAATTACATCACCCATCTTTTACAAAAACCTTATAACTTAGCTCATTTGCAGTTCTTACCCCCTCAACTTTATACTGCTTTTGGCCCATCAGGGAATGTTGATTAGATAAATGACAGTCACATCCGAAAGCTTCCAACACTACAAGAATTTACAAACAAAGCATATACTAGGAAAGTATTCAAACTTTTTTTTTAAATATTATTCTATGTGATGCGAACACTCCATAAGTTAGAATGATATCTGCTAACGAATCAAGCTTGGTTAGGAATATGAAATTTGCAAGGTATTGATTGTTGTTCCAGAATGCAGCACAAATTAAAGAAGAAAGCCCCTTCAAAAAGACAAAGCATGCAAGGAAAAGACATGTGAAGCTCACTCAGTGCAACAATTACAGGAGAAGCAGGCAAACTGTTATGGAACTCTGCGATTTCTGGTGTCACCTAAAATCAGAAAACATGTGTGGTTACTTGAGAAATGCACAAAATGCTAGTGAAGCTACCATACATCTATGGGTACATATTTATTCCCAGTGAATGTAGAACTGTGGGACACGAGCAAGACTACGTAAGTTGGATCGCAAAGAATGATGCCGAAGAACTTAAGCGCGAAACACATGTACGACGAAACCGTCCGATCCGACGTCCGATCAGGCAATACGACGGTCGGAGGCGAGGGTTTTCAACGCTCTCCGGTGCTACGAAAACCCTCGCCCCCGAAGGTCATTCCGGCAGTTCGCACGTCGGATCGGACGGTTTTGTCGTACATGTGCTTTGCGCTTTATCGCGGCCGGCACTGCTCGAAGCAGAGTCTCAGTTGAGGCTGCTCAAAGAATGCGCTGTCAAGGCTAGGGCTCGAGCTTAAAGCGCGAAACACATGTACGACGCAACCGTCCGATCCGACGTCTGATCGCTCCTCCGACTCGCCGCAAACGATTATCCGAGAGACATGCTACCGACCGAGTTTGCGACGCGTCGTTCCGACGGTTCCGATCGGCTTCGCCCAGTTCCGTGACCAGTGCGCGTTGCCTGACTGCCTACGATCGCCCGTCTACTTTTCTTGGCAATGCAGTGAAGGCGAAAATGAACTCAACGGAACTCAACGGAAAGAAAAAGACCGAGGACTTTGAGGCGTATTGCAAAACACCTGAGTGCTGGCAGCGTTAGACACGAAAATCGAATAGATGAATTCTAAGTTTCCTAAATTCGCACAAGTCTACCGTAACAATATGAGAGTGCACGGAAGCAAAATGTCGGCTCGGCATGGACACACACACACACACACACAAAAAAAGGACTTTTGGCACAAGTACTTCACACTTTCAGATTTAATCTCATTGCACTGAGTCGCTTTGCATGTAATTTTGCGGTATTCGAAACAAACTGCACTTGAGTAACACGTGGTGTCAAATGAGCAGAATGGAGCCAGAGAAACGTAGAACACCGAAACACTACGTCTCATGATAATGCTAGAGTTCCTCCGGGCACAGGAAAAACTCAAAAGCACAAGGAAAGGACAATGTTACCCTGAAACGCACCTCAAGCGCGAGGCGCACACCGTCTGCACACGCTTGTGGCGAGAAATGCATAATAGTTAGTCCAGACAACTGCGCGACTCATCTAAGAAAACAGTGGTGCGACAGGTAATCATTAAACAGTTCGAGGAAGGGGATGTAATGCACTTACCGTAAAATCTCCGGGTTTCCGTACGGCGAACAAACGGAAGTCCGCATAGTTGCCGAGTTGCGCGGGATCTGACTAGTCTCGCTCACTGCGCATGCGCCAGGGGTGCCTTCACGCGGGTGCGTACAGTGGCCCAGGAGCCGGGAAAGGAGTTCACGTGATCTTCCTCTCCGAACCCGCGGGCTGCATTGACTGCGCTTGCGCGGCGTGCCGTGTATGTCTGTTCGGCGCGGGTGCGGTGGTGGGGTTACGGCAAAACGGCAACGACGGCTCGCGAGCGGCTCTGGTCCCGTTGGCGCTCGCTGTAATTTTACGGTTTTCGTCAACAGTGTGGCCTGTCCTGCGGTACATCATAAGGTGAAACAGGAGTATAGCGCACATCAAACACAAAGAGAATTCGACCCCGCGCGCGCGAGGCTACATCGTCTGTTACGCGAGTTGTGAACCCTCGAATGCAGAGAGTGCGGACCTGCGCTTGATGCCTGTGCAGGCTGCCGGGACGTCGAAGAAACTGGAAAGGGTGAAACGGCGTAAAAGACAAAACAGATAAACACTGAGAGCTTTCTCCTACCAGGGAGAAGATAAAAAACAGGATGAAGGCGACGGATAGCCTACCTGGCGTTGTCTTACTCGATATTTGCCTTTTGTATACTTGTACATGCCTTGCCCGTTTTTCTAGTGGTTCTAGTGACCGGCCGTACAAAAAATTCTGGTTTCTTTTCGGCTATTCTCCACTTCCTGATGTTTTCTATGTGCTCTCTTATGCCGCTGAATGTTCTGCTCGTATTGCTCCGGTATTATGCTTATATTTTTAAAAAGTAACGAGTAATTAAAGTAATTCGTTAGCAATATTTTGTAATGAAATTAAATTACAAACAACTTCCGGAAAAAGTAACATGGCAATTACAAAATTACTTGAAAAAGTAACGGATTGACAAACGTTGCTTGTAACAGATTACTTCAGGTCTGCGCAGACCAAACGTTGGCCCGGTAATTGCGATAGAAGGAACTGCAGGCCTAAAAGACTTTTAAGTTTGAAGGTTGTAGGGTAAACACGGCTCAATGTAAACAGTAGATACAAGGATATGTTAAAAAACCTTCTGACACGCCGAAAAAAATTTTTTTTCATCTAGGCGTTAAAATGGCATATTGGGACGTTGCAAAAAAATTGTTTCACTATAGAGTTGCGTAGTTTCTTTTATAAAAAATAGAAATACGAGGCCCAATTCAAAGTTCCCGCCGTGCACTGTGACGTAACAGTGTACCGCAAGGTGTCGGGGCGGTCAGAAGGTAGGCATCGCCGGAAGTCACGTGAGTTGTATCCCTCCTCGTGCTTACCGCGAGCGCGTGTAATATTTTTTTAAATATTTTTGTTATTCTCCGCACCTCCACGAGCGATCGAAGCAGACAAGGTTTCTTTTATTTGCCTTTCATCGCTTAATGTTGCTGTAAAGGTAGAAGAAGCGGAGTCAGTGAATTGACGTGATCAACTACAATGCCTAGAAGGTGCTGTGTGAGGGACTGTCCCGGTATTTCAGCAACTGAAGAAGAGATCACACTGCATGCATTTCCGAGAGACATACATCGGCCGCATGTGCACCTAGTAAACAAGTTCTACTCATGTTCTAGACAAAATACGTACTTTGTGCTCGACGTTTACTTGTACTTGGTGCACAAACCAGTTCGTATTCTTTAGACGGCAGGCATCTTTAGCCTGGAGAGTATCCGATGATTCAACGACCTCGGTGTCTGAACCTTCAGCAATGCGATCGGGCGTGTCGTATGCTAGCAATCCTAATTTCTGCGAGCGTTCTAAAATTTTTTTTCAAACCTTGATAGCTTGTTTTGCGCCCAGTATAGCTCTGTATCATCGGACTGACGGCATGCACTCGTACACTGGCTTGTACTCGCAACGCTTTCATCATTGACCTCCATCACGTCGATCCACTGACTCTTCGTCCTCAAATTTTACAGCACGCAAACTAACCAACGGTGCAGCGGTAAAGAGCTAGTGGAACTGAAACTTCGTTTTCTACGATCGCTCGTACAAAAAGCAGAAGAAAAAAAATCTTAGGCACGGTCGCGGAGAGCACGAGAGTGAAACTCACGTGACTTCCGGTGAACCCACTTTTAGTGACGTAGGTCGATGCCTCCCTTCTGACCGCCCCGACACCTTGCGGTACACTGTTACGTCACAGTGCACGGCGGGAACTTTGAATTGGGCCTCGTATTTCTATTTTTTATAAAAAAACTACGCAACTCTATAGTGAAACAATTTTTTTGTAATGTCCTGATATGCCATTTCAACGCCTAACATGAAAAAAAATTTTTTGCCGTGTCAGAGGTCTTTTAATAATTGTTACCGGTGGCCATTACCGACTTGTTATGCCTGATTCATCGGTCCGATTCTGCTTGCGATTTTCAGTATTGACGTCGACTACCTCAGCTACGGTTCACGTTTTTGCAGCCCGAGATACGTCGCGACTGAAAATGGCGAGCGGAATCTCCTCATGCGAACCATGCCTTAGCGTTCATTCTGCGGGAGTCTACGCAAAATGAATCGCCGCATGTCACATTTTTCAAGCGACGTTTTGCGTTGTAACGAGCCTCGGTAATTTAGCTGAGGCCGCTCAAGTAGTTAGTCATTACCAGGAATACGTAGAACAAACAACTTAAAGGCGAAAAAAAGCACGGGGACTTACACCTACGCCGACAACATCGCATTTCAATGGGTTGTTTATGGGCTGACGGCGAGGCGCCGGTGGCGTCCGCTGTGGGCGCTCCGGTTTGCCTGTAAACAGAGACTTCCAGGCTTCGCTGCGCTTTCGCCGTCCAGCTGCAACATCCCCGACATCCACGCATTCATCCGGCACGTCGTCCGCGAGGAAATCAAAAAGCTCCTGCCTGCTACCCAGTCAGCCTGCTTCGCTGTCGATAGCCAAAGTTGTCCGCGAGGAAGTTCGGGCGGCATTCCAACCCGAGGCTCCTGCCAGCGCTGGCAGCACCCGAGAGAGCCCTCTCTGATCTACAGCCCGGTAGCTCGAGGACCGGCGCCGGCTGCCCGGTAGTATTCGACGCCACCTCGACGTGACCTCGCAGAGCCGCCAGACCTTTCCAGATCGGGAAGGGTCAGGGTGTCGAACCGGGAACCGGAACCGAACCGAAAACCGGAACCGAACCGGTATTTTTTCCGGAACTGAACCCGAACCCGAACCGTTATATTGTTATCGCGATGAACCCGAACCGGAACTGAACCGGAAAAAATAACGGTTACCGGCTCATGTCAAAACGGTTCGGCCACGCGCTGTTGACAATGAATGTGCTATCAATGCCATTTGTTCTTTAAGTGCCGTCAACTGACACACACCTCGCTTACATATTTTTCTTCTCCACTCAGTCTTAGGAATATAAACGCTGCATCCATGAATCTTGACAAACGCTGCATCCATGAATCTTGACATAGGAACCAGTATTGCGCTGGTCGCGGCTTGCACGGAAAAAAAAATTGAAAGGCTGTGCAAAAAAAATAAAAAAATCGCGTCACGGGATTTTATTTTCCTACAATCTCGTAAATCCTAAATGCTGCTGTGTGCTCATTTCATAACACGTTTCTAGAACGCGCGAGTTCTTGAAGCTTGCTTCCATCGGAATGAGAGAAGAAAAGGCTGTGGAGTTTGATAATGTTTGAGGGAGAGAAAGAAATTTTATTTACAGTTGAAATGAGCATTCATGAATTATATCTGCTCTTCGCCGCCCCAACCACCGGTCAGAGTATATCGAGCTATGAAGTGTCAAGATTTACATGCCGTATTTTTTCGTACCGGAAACTCGATAAATGCGGGGAAAAAAACAGGGATACAAACCCTAGTCGCTCGCGGAGAAGCGAAGCTGCGCGCACTTTCGAATTTGACAAAGGATCTGCCGAGCTTCTGTTGCTTCCGTCGCCTGCCCAGCGTAGTCATGGGACTCAAGCGGGCGCGTGCGCTCAAACCAACGCTCAGCAGACGCTGGAGTTAGCGCCCGTGACAGACAGCCCTGTCATCAGACAGTCGTTGTTTGCCGCTTGCATTGGCAACAGGCTTTTATAAACGTTATGCACTACTAGTTTCGACGATGTATCCCGTTTCGTATGTGCTGATTTCAGATGTTTTATTTGTAATTTATTTTGATGTTGCAATTTGTCATTTATAATTTCCGAACCGGTTCGCGAACCGGTTCAGCGCCCTGAACCGGGTCGCGAACCGGTTCGCGGATCAAGTTAATCGAACCGGAACTGAACCGGAACAAAATAAATTTACCTGAACCTGAACCGTAACCGAACCCGTATTTTTTTCGGTTCGACACCCTGGCAGAGCAGCGCCCAGCTCGTTCGCATTGAAGAACCCGCGCCTAGGAAGTAGTGGTGCAAAACTATCGATAGTACTATCGACAGTATCGATAGTCGCCAGAGAATCTGACTATCGATAGTAAAAAAACTATCGATAGTACTATCGATAGTCGACCATCGAAAAACTATCGATAGTACTATCGATAGTCGACTATCGAAAAACTATCGATAGTACTATCGATAGTCGACTATCGATAATCGAATATCGAAAAACTATCGATAGTACTATCGATAGTCGACTATCGAAAAACTATCGATAGTACTATCGATAGTCGACTATCGAAAAACTATCGATAGTACTATCGATAGTCGACTATCGAAAAACTATCGATAGTACGACTATCGATAGTCGACTATCGAAAAACTATCGATAGTCAGACTATCGAAAAACGATCGATAGTACTATCGATAGTCGACTATCGAAAAAATATCGATACTACTATCGATAGTCGACTATCGGAAAATTATCGTTAATCGACTATCGGAAAACTATCGATAGTCGACCATCGTAAACCTATCGATAGTACTGTCGACAGTTTACTATCGATAGTTTTGCGACACTAGTAGCTTGCGTCGCTCCCTCTTCTCTTTTTCTCGCTTTATTTTTTCAAATGGGACACCAACTAGCCCAAGCACTTACCATCCCAACTTTGGTTCAGCTTTCAGTGATGACGAAGACGGGAGTTTGGGCGAAGAGAGGAGGAAGGGAGACGGAGCGGCGGTGCGGCAACTGTGTTCGCTCCGCACGCGAATACTACTACAAATGAGCGCCAAACTTCGCGGCGAGCAAGCATACGGCGCCAGCTTTGGCGGCACTAATGCCCCTGAATAAGAAATGTAGCGACATCTCCATCCTCCTCTGACGCGCACACCTTTTAACTTTATGTTGTGCTTTTTTACACCCGCGCGTCGACTGTAGTGCCGCCTGGATCGGCCCAAGATAGCAGACGGTCTTCCTAAACTTGAGTCAGAGAGCAGTCAAAGGCTGAAAGACACGCAAATACATACACACAGGCTTAAAGCGCACTGTCACGTTCTACCAGCCTCGAAGAATGTGCCAAAGAAAGACGATGAAAGCCGTGACGTTGCACAGTCGGCGTTATTTGATTGGCGACATGAGCTCATAGCATGCACTGCACTCCGACCGCATAGGCATTCCTTTTCTCTGCTCGTCCCTCATGCACACTCTAAATTGTTATATTTTGCTGTTTCGCGCTCGCACGTCGACTGTAGCGCCGCCTGGATCGGCCCAAGATAGCAGGCGGCATTGTTGCAAAGGATGTCGCTACGTTTCTGTAAAGGGGCTTTAGGCGGCACTAGCTGGCGCCGTTCTGTAAGAGTCGGCGAGCGCCCTTTCTACCGCGGAACAAACACAATAAATAAAAATAAAAGTACCCCACTGTTGCAAACCTAAACTATGCGGTAGCCCGCAGAACCTGGCTGGACCTCGAAGAGAAGCAGGCAAAGAGGGACCCGCTGCCCGCGTTCGAGGTTCTTGCGTTCTGTTCGTGTGGTCGGTGTGGTATCGTGTCGACCGATCCGGCAGATTTTGGCGACTGATCGACGTCCGTCGTGCCAGCACAAACAACCAGCCTCGTGGCCCTAAAACGATTTGTACTGGTAAGCGGAAACATGCATTTTACCGCAACTCGTTATGTTCACCTGAAGTTTCGTTTTTGTGACCGCGCTTCCTCTGATCCACTTGAACAGGCCACGCGTCTATTTTTGCTCCTAATCTTGTGGACCTCAAAATGGTGCTATATTTAAATGAAGTGATGGTGATTAATTCTTTTTGCTCAATTGAAGGGACCCATCAATGCACAAATATTCTAGGGGCAGGGAGCGTCTTGGCTAATTGAGAGGATTCGAATGCTAATGTGTTGTGGGTGCAGGAAAGGACACTAAAGAAAGTCCTTAAAGAACACATGCAAAGGAAAAATACACTTTTTTTTAAGCAGCCGGGTTGGGAAAAGGAAGTCATAAAACGAATTTACAACGAAAAGTAAAAAAAATTTAGAGCTATATTTACTGCGCGATACGAATTTGTAGTTGACGCCCGCGGGCGCCGCGGAAAAGTGGCCGCTATTTATCACGTGACTGGCCGCTATTTGTCTCGTGGTGCTTGCGCTCTTTCGGAAGCTTCCTATGGTCTCTAAACGTTAATTATTCAGCTTCGTTTGAGGTGCAACAAGAAACCAAAGATTAATAAGTAACTTTTAGAGCCCAAAGGAAGCTCTGAAAAAGCGCAAGCAGACGTGATAGACCTCTGTGCCGTTTAGATGACGGCGGCGGCGCCCTGGAGCAGACGAACTTGCGCGGCGGCGGTGGCTGCGGCGGCGTGGAGAAACGCGTTGAACCGGCGGCGCACGCGCACCACGCTCAGCGTGCGGCGACGGCGTGACTTTGAGGTGGCAGTGGCGCCGCGCGACAGCGCACAGGTCTGCCACGTGACCCGCGGCGGCTCCCGCGGACGCCTGTTACAAATTCGTTTTGCGCCGTAAATATAGCTCTAAACATTTTTTCTTTGTTTTACTTTTGTTTTATAACGTTCCTTTTTCATCTAGGCTGCTTAAAAGGAGAATTTTTCCTTTGCATGTGTCCTTTAATATTTTGATAGACTTAAAGTTATTTTGCAACGTCATAAAAACAAGAAAATACACGTTTCTTAAAAAATGTAATTTTTTTATTTTTATCTATAGCTATTGGCGTGCGGAATGCCGAAGTCAAAAGCAGAGATTTGGGATTACTTCATAAAAGATGCGACAAGTGGATATGCAAAGTGCACTTTGTGCAAAAAGGAATACAAGACAAGCGGAAACACTTCAAATTTAAGAGACCATATGAAACGAAGCCATGCCGGATCATCGTTTCACCAGGATCGGGAAGAGCGAGAGCCCGAGGAAGTTGGAGACTCGCGAATGGCTGTGGCAGGCCCCTCAAGGCCGAAGCAAAGCAAGTTACATTCATTTGTAGCTGAGAAAGCCACGCAGTACGGGGACCAGACTGAAAAGAAAAATAAACTTGACAAGGAATTGGCCCTGATGATAGCTAAAGACATGCAACCATTTTCGATAGTCACCGACAAGGGATTTCAAGGCTTCTGCCATGCGCTAGACCCCAGGTACAAGTTGCCAAGCCGAACGCAGATTTCAAGCGTTATTCTACCTAACTTGTATGACGAAGCCAAAACAAGGTTGCGAGACATGCTGACAGAAGCAAGCGATTGTGCCATAACAGCAGACATGTGGACATCATGCACAACTGACAGCTACGTCACTGTCACCTGCCATTTTGTGCAAGACACAGTTCTGCGGTCTGCAGTGTTATCAACTGCGGTTTTTCACGGAGCTCACACTGCAGAAAACGTGGCCCAGGCCATCGCAGGTGTGGCAGAAGACTGGGGTATTCGAGAGGCAATCGTTGCGCTTGTCACAGACAACGACAAGAGGATGATTCTCGCGTCCCGGCTGCTCAACATCGAGCACCTACCGTGCTTCGCTCACACGTTGAACTTAACAGTCCAGGATGGACTAAAAAGCAGTGATGAACTCAACGACGTTTTGTTGAAATGCAAGAACATTGTGCGTCATGTGAGGTCGAGTTCCATAGCTACCACCAAACTCCGAGAAGAACAAGAGCGCGCTGGTAAAGTACCGCCGTTGAAACTCATGCAAGAAACTCAGACGCGATGGAACAGTGTTCTATACATGCTGAAGAGGATCTTAGAAGTTGGGGAGGCGCTAACGTTGACGTTGACGAAGCTACCCCGGGCGCCAAGTCCTTTGTCAGCAGAAGATATCATGCTCATCGAAGACGTTGTCCAGATTCTGGACCCTTTCGAGGAAGCCACAAAATTGCTGTCTGGAGATCAGTACACCACCGTATCTCTAATCGTTCCTGCTGTCTGCGGCATCGCAACAGAGTTGAATGAGCGCATTGAGCCTGCACTGAAAACCGCTGTGGCCAAAGAAGTGCTCCGAGACTGCGTTTCTGCTTTGCATAGAAGAATGGACGCTTACGAGAAAACACGCCTGACTGCATGTGCTACGCTGCTAGATTCAAGAATGAAAGAACGAGCTTTCCTGGACAGCATGAACGCAGAGCGTGCCAAAGCTGGTTTGATTGACGAGTTAGACCGGCGAATGTCTCAAAACAGTCCTTCTAGCGAAGCGAGACTCCCGGAACACCCGGAAGCTTCTATAGAAGCTACACAAGAAAGGCGGATTTTGGGGTTCCTAGACAAGCGTGACCGGGAGCCTGTAACTCCCACCTCAAACTCGGAGCGGTTGCTTCGGCAGTACCTTGAGATGCTGCCACAGGGGATAAACACGAATCCACTAGAATTCTGGCGTTCAAACAAAAGCACCATGACACCACTGTGCGAAGTGGCTCTCAAGTACCTGTGCGTGCCAGCAACCTCCGTGCCAGCAGAACGGGTATTCTCAGCTGCTGGTCAGATTGTTTCAGACAGGCGGAGCAGGCTCAAGGGCAAGAATGTCGACATGCTGATATTCCTTCATCAGAATTGTTGGCTGTCTCAAAACTGAGTGCCGTGCAACGAACTGTTTGAATTTTTGAGCTTGAGGCAAAGAATTATATTTAAACAGTATTTCATGTATCTCAATGTTACTTTGTCTGAAGAATGGTAAAAATAAGCCATCATTCACTGACCCTGTTTGTTTAGTCTAAACTTGTTATGCCGTACGCATTTTAGGTTTCCACATCGGAATCTCTATATCGATGTTATTATTTATTCACTCATAAATACTCTAACGATAAATTACGACGGTGTTTTATTTTGTAGGCCGCATTTTAGGTCAATAGGAAATTACTTAAAACTGTATATTCTCTAAAAAAAACATTCTAAAGCGTTAATCGTAATGTTTTAACTCCAACCGTGTTCAATCATTTCCACCTATATTTGTTCTTCAACTCATCGAAATGGGTGCAGAGACTAGAGGCGCGATGTCTGGTGGTGTGTCTGCTTTCTTTATCGGTTAGCAAAACGAAAAAAATTTCGCACATCAGGAAAACGTCAAAAGTTGTATAATTACGCCGTATTACATATCAAAGATTTTCATCAACGGCAATTTATAGTGTCCAGAAATATGAAGAAAAAAAAAAGGTTGATACCATGTGGTATTAGAAATATCAAACATGAACTACATGACAGACTTGACCATCGATCTGACTATCGATTGCACTTTTGATTATCAATCAAAATCCGACTTGCGACAGTATTTATTTTGTCGTAAAACCAGCCTTGTACGCGTCACTAAGTAAAGAATTACTTTTGCAATTACTCGTGATAAGTTTCAATGCATTACCCTACAATTACACTGCCATGAAAGTGGCTGCTACATACGCAAAGTAATCGGTTACTTTCGCGACGTTACCTTGAACATGTGACAATTGCTAATAATAATCGAGCGAATAATCCACCCCATTTTTAACTAAAATGCATATGATAACCCCCTCAAAATGTAGTGCCAATTAAGAAAAAAATTTAGAGTTATGTTCTCCGTTAGGAGTTTGTGTTCGAGCAAATATGCTCCCGTTATTACACAATAAATTGACAAATGAACAAAAAAGTAACTAAAAAGGGGGATATATCACTGCTTCAAGGCGAGCGGGAAGGAGGCTCATTTTGCGTGGCTTGGGTTCAAAGCTTGGAAGCAGTGATATATCCTCCTTTTTAGTTACTTTTTTGTTCATTTGACAATTTATTGTGTAATAACGGGAGCATATTTGCTCGAACTAATGGTGCAAAACTATCGATAGTACTATCGATAGTTTCCATAACCACCCGAAATCTGACTATC
>JAZHYW010036439.1:0-11325 GCA_037355805.1 Ixodes ricinus
TAGGTAGTTCCAGCAAGTATAATGTAATGCCCTCCGCCACGAAAAAATCTCGCCCGAGGATCGTATGGGTATTGGTAATCCCGGCAGAAACACAAACCGTTGCTTTCGTTTCTTGTTGTGGAAAAAGATTCACAATCTTACGGCGCGTATAACAGGTAATACGTATCCTGACGCTACCTGCAAGTTTACAGCTGCTGTTCGAAGCTTAATATTTTACCTTTTGGAAACCTTGAATACAGTATATTCAATAAGTGATATGTTTCCACCAGAATCTCAGTGCGGCGATGTCTGGTAAATGGCGTTAGCACAGTCTCGTTTCCCAGCCGGTAGGTAGTTCCAGCAAAGTATAATGTAATGCCTCCGCCACGAAAAAATCTCGCCCGAGGATCGTATGGGTATTGGTAATCCCGGCAGAAACACAAACCGTTGCTTTCGTTTCTTGTTGTGGGAAAAAGATTCACAATCTTACGGCGCGTATAACAGGTAATACGTATCCTGACGCTACCTGCAAGTTTGCAGCTGCTGTTCGAAGCTTAATATTTTACCTTTTGGAAACCTTGAATACAGTATATTCAATAAGTGATATGTTTCCACCAGAATCTCAGTGCGGCGATGTCTGGTAAGTGGCGTTAGCACAGTCTCGTTCCCAGCCGGTAGGTAGTTCCAGCAAAGTATAATGTAATGCCCTCCGCCACGAAAAAATCTCGCCCGAGGATCGTATGGGTATTGGTAATCCCGGCAGAAACACAAACCGTTGCTTTCGTTTCTTGTTGTGGGAAAAAGATTCACTAATCTTACGGCGCGTATAACGGGTAATACGGATCCTGACGCTACCTGCAAGTTTACAGCTGCTGTTCGAAGCTTAATATTTTACCTTTTGGAAACCTTGAATACAGTATATTCAATAAGTGATATGTTTCCACCAGAATCTCAGTGCGGCGATGTCTGGTAAATGGCGTTAGCACAGTCTCGTTTCAGCCGGTAGGTAGTTCCAGCAAAGTATAATGTAATGCCCTCCGCCACGAAAAAATCTCGCCCGAGGATCGTATGGGTATTAGTAATCCCGGCAGAAACACAAACCGTTGCTTTCGTTTCTTGTTGTGGGAAAAAGATTCACAATCTTGCAGCGCGTATAACAGGTAATACGGAACCTGACGCTACCTGCAAGTTTACAGCTGCTGTTCGAAGCTTAATATTTTACCTTTTGGAAACCTTGAATACAGTATGTTCAATAAGTGATATGTTTCCACCAGAATCTCAGTGCGGCGATGTCTGGTAAATGGCGTTAGCACAGTCTCGTTTCCCAGCCGGTAGGTGGTTCCAGCAAAGTATAATGTAATGCCCTCCGCCACGAAAAAATCTCGCCCGAGGATCGTATGGGTATTGGTAATCCCGGCAGAAACACAAACCGTTGCTTTCGTTTCTTGTTGTGGGAAAAAGATTCACAATCTTACGGCGCGTATAACGGGTAATACGGAACCTGACGCTACCTGCAAGTTTACAGCTGCTGTTCGAAGCTTAATATTTTACCTTTTGAAACCTTGAATACAGTATATTCAATAAGTGATATGTTTCCACCAGAATCTCAGTACGGCGATGTCTGGTAAATGGCGTTCAGCACGGTCTCGTTTCCCAGCCGGTAGGTAGTTCCAGCAAAGTATAATGTAATGCCCTCCGCCACGAAAAAATCTCGCCCGAGGATCGTATGGGTATTGGTAATCCCGGCAGAAACACAAACCGTTGCTTTCGTTTCTTGTTGTGGAAAAAGATTCACAATCTTACGGCGCGTATAACAGGTAATACGGAACCTGACGCTACCTGCAAGTTTACAGCTGCTGTTCGAAGCTTAATATTTTACCTTTTGGAAACCTTGAATACAGTATATTCAATAAGTGATATGTTTCCACCAGAATCTCAGTGCGGCGATGTCTGGTAAATGGCGCGTTAGCACAGTCTCGTTCCCAGCCGGTAGGTGGTTCCAGCAAAGTACGTAATGTAATGCCCTCCGCCACGAAAAATCTCGCCCGAGGATCGTATGGGTATTGGTAATCCGGCAGAAACACAAACCGTTGCTTTCGTTTCTTGTTGTGGGAAAAAGATTCACAATCTTGCGGCGCGTATAACAGGTAATACGGAACCTGACGCTACCTGCAAGTTTACAGCTGCTGTTCGGAAGGCTTAATATTTTACCTTTTGGAAACCTTGAATACAGTATATTCAATAAGTGATATGTTTCCACCAGAATCTCAGTGCGGCGATGTCTGGTAAATGTCGCGTTAGCACAGTCTCGTTTCTAGCCGGTAGAGTAGTTCCAGCAAAGTATAATGTAATGCCCTCCGCCACGAAAAAATCTCGCCCGAGGATCAGTATAGGTATTGGTAATCCCGGCAGAAACACAAACCGTTGCTTTCGTTTCTTGTTGTGGGAAAAAGATTCACAATCTTACGGCGCGTATAACAGGTAATACGGAACCTGACGCTACCTGCAAGTTTACAGCTGCTGTTCGAAGCTTAATATTTTACCTTTTGGAAACCTTGAATACAGTATATTCAATAAGTGATATGTTCCACCAGAATCTCAGTGCCGGCGATGTCTGGTAAATGGCGCGTTAGCACTGATCTCGTTTCCAACCGGTAGGTGGTTCCAGCAAAGTATAATGTAATGCCCTCGCAAGAAAAATCTCGCCCGAGGATCGTATGGGTATTGGTAATCCCGGCAGAAGCACAAACCGTTGCTTTCGTTTCTTGTTGTGGGAAAAAGATTCACAATCTTACGGCGCGTATAACAGGTAATACGGAACCTGACGCTACCTGCAAGGTTACAGGCTGCTGTTCGAAGCTTAGTGTTTACCTTTGGAGCCGAATACAGTATGTTCAATAGTGATATGTTTCACCAGAATCTCGGTGCGGCGATGTCTGGTAAATGGCGCGTTAAGCACAGTCGTTCCAGCCGGTAGGTAGTTCAACAAAGTATGATGTAATACCCTCCGCCACGAAAAAATCTCGCCCGAGATCATGCCGATATCGGTAATCCAGCAGAAACACAAACCGTTGCTTTCGTTCTTGTTGCGGGAAAAAATTCCAGTCTTACGGCGCGTATAACGAGGTAATACGGAACCTGACTGCCTGCAAGTTTACAGCTGCTGTTCAAGCTTAATATTTTACCTTTTGAGACTTGAATACAGTATATTCAATAAGTGATATGTTTCCGCCAGAATCTCAGTGCGGCGATGTCTGGTAAATGGCGCGTTAGCACAGTCTCGTTTCCCAGCCGGTAGGTAGTTCCAGCAAAGTATAATGTAATGCCCTCCGCCACGAAAAAATCTCGCCCGAGGATCGGCTATGGGTATTGGTGATCCCGGCAGAAACGCAAACGCGTTGCCTTTCGTTTCTTGTTGTGGGAAAAAGATTCACAATCTTACGGCGCGTTTAACGGGTAATACGGAACCTGACGCTACCTGCAAGTTTACAGCTGCTGTTCGAAGCTTAATATTTTACCTTTTAGAGCAGCAGATACAGTATATTCAATAAGTGATATGTTTCCACCAGAATCTCAGTGCGGCGATGTCTGGTAAATGGCGTTAACTTCAGTCTCGTTTCCCAGCCGGTGAGGTAGTTCCAGCAAAGTATAATGTAATGCCCTCCGCCACGAAAAAATCTCGCCCGAGGATCGTATGGGTATTGGTAATCCCGGCAGAAACACAAACCGTTGCTTTCGTTTCTTGTTGTGGGAAAAAGATTCACAATCTTACGGCGCGTATAACAGGTAATACGTATCCTGACGCTACCTGCAAGTTTACGGCTGCTGTTCGAAGCTTAATATTTTACCTTTTGGAAACCTTGAATACAGTATATTCAATAGAGTGATATGTTTCCACCAGAATCTCAGTGCGGCGATGTCTGGTAAATGGCGTTAGCACAGTCTCGTTTCCCAGCCGGTAGGTAGTTCCAGCAAAGTATAATGTAATGCCCTCCGCCACGAAAAAATCTCGCCCGAGGATCGTATGGGTACTGGTAATCCCGGCAGAAACACAAACCGTTGCTTTCGTTTCTTGTTGTGGAAAAAGATTCACAATCTTACGGCGCGTATAACAGGTAATACGCATCCTGACGCTACCTGCAAGTTTACAGCTGCTGTTCGAAGCTTAATATTTTACCTTTTGGAAACCTTGAATACAGTATATTCAATAAGTGATATGTTTCCACCAGAATCTCAGTGCGGCGATTGGAGCGCCGAGCACAGTAACTGTCATCTGCGACTTGATCGACTTAGTTCTGGGTTCAGTTCTACGTACCGCGGGGACGAGTATTACCGGGTTTCCTGGCTCGGGTGTTTTCGCAGTCGGGGAGCGCTGGCACAAGCCTCTGGGCGAACGGCCATCCACGGCAGCCACTTTGGTATTGCGAAGACCAGCCAGGACCGGGCCTCGTGGCGGTGTACCTGAGAGAATTGCGTTGGGATTCAACGAACAAGCGGACGCACCAAGAGTTCCATAACCGATACAGGCCTCAACGGGCCACCCGCCGTCGCTTCAATGGCGGACGCGGCGATACCTAATAAGCCAGGACCATACTCAGCGGGCCTGCCGAGATTCACAGCAGCAGGGGACGCGTCTGGGCACTCATAACTGTGATAATCCGGGGCCACAAGGGACCTCCGGCCGTCAGCACCAACGGCAGACGCGTCGAGTACCCATGACAGAGACTGTACTAAGCCGGCCTCCCGAGACCCAGAGCATAAGGGCACGTTAGGGGTTCTCAGCCGTGAGAATCCGATATAGGCGTGAGCCGCAAAGGATATCACGCCTTACCTCAACAGCAGACGTGCCGAGTACCTCACTAACGGACACACGTACTCAGGGCTTCCGATATCCACCGCGAACGCGGACGCGTCGAGGTCTCACTAGCCGTGAGAATCCGAATCTGCAAAAGAACTCCCGCCGTACGCCACAACGGCGAACGCGCCAAGCATCTCATGACCGAGACCGCACTCCAGAGGGCCTCGAGATTCGCCGCAAAGGGAATGCGACAGGGCTTTTCGCTAACCGCGAAATTCGGAGCCGCAAGAGGGTCGGGGAGTGCAGACAGTGCCATCACCTGGCGGCCCGAAAGCAACCGCGACGGATGGACCTGCGAGGACCGTGGTTTCCGCGTTTCCGGCGGGTAGCAGAAGTCACCGCTGACTCTCGCAGTTTTCCTGTGTAGCGAGCTTGGTTTAAATAACTACGTTTATAATTACAATATTCACAAATGGTTCGAACCTACGGCGGGAGCCGGCCAAGCGTGAACGCCGCTCCACCCTCTCGCCCCGAACCTCCGTGTTCGGGGCGACCCTACTGTCAGGCCCGTAACCAGCAAAAATAGTTTACAGATCTATTTATGTTTCTTTTTTCAAATGTGGTACAATGCCCTTACAAAAACAGGTCTCAACATTCTTTTTAATTTTTTTAGACTTCTTATTGACTTTCCGGGATCCTATTGAATTCCTTTTGAAACGCACTTTGTTTTGATTATTGTCAAAAAACTTTCAAAAGAAAAAATACAGATATTTTTCTGTAGACTTATTTATAAAAAAATTAAAAAGAAGTTGTAATGACGTTTTTCTGTAGGTTATTTTCTAAAAAATTCAAAAGGAAAAACAAGATTTTGTTTTGTAGACTTATTTATAAAAAAATTAAAGAGAAGTTCTAATGACGTTTTTTTTCTAGGTTATTTTCTAAAAAAAAGAAAGCTTATTGATATTATTTCTTTATATTAATTTATAAAAAAAAGAAAAACAAAACATTTTTTTAATTATTTTTTATGGTCTGCGGTCGTGTGCGGGGTCCGGCATGACGACGATGGACATATGGTTCTATAAACCCATATAAAAATCTTTTTTGACTTTTTATTGAATATGTGTTGACTTCTTGTTCACTCTGATTACTTTATTTTGACTTTAACTTCCTGTTGATATGGTCAACAGAAAGTTTGTTGATTTTGTGTTAAAACTTTTTTGATTATTTTCTTCTGCCTGAGTCAAAAGAAAAGCTGTTGACTTTCTATTAACTCTACATTGATCTTTTTCTGCTGACTGCCTGTTGAAAGTGTCACCAGAAATACTGCAGACGTTCTGTTTACTTCGTGTTGAAAATATTCAGTTGACTTTCTGTAGCCAGTGTCAATAGAAATGCTACAGACTTTCTGTTGACTTTTTATTGAACATGGTACATATTGACTAAATGTCAAAAGTCACTAAGTTTCGCAATAGTCTCTGACAAATTGAGAACCGTAGGGAGGAGCTTCAGTTCTATTGCCTCCAGCGCGAGCCTTCTATCCTTGACAACGCTTCGACGTCTCGCGCCCCTCGAGCTCGAGCGCGCAGTCAAAGCATGACGGAAGGCATGGGGCACGTGCTGGAGGCCAGGCGTTCGAAAAACACGCCCTGCCGTTCTCACTTTGTAGGTGACTATCGTGGCTTTATTGACCCAATCAAACTAGTAAAGTAAAGCAAAAAACTATTTTAAAGTGAAGCAACCGCCTTGACTGGCTTCGTCCTGAGTGGTGCTATGCAGAGAAGCGATAACATTTGTTCTAGGCGCCGTTTTTGTGGATGTTGTTTTAGCGACTACGCGGAATTATTATTAGTTGTACCAATGCTTTTTAGTAAGAGATAGAGTCCACGAACTTCGAAACACTGTCTTCCCTTTGACTGACTTTCGAGAAGGAGATAGGACACTTGGAACCTTAGTAAGTGCTGAGGTGGTCACCGACCAAATGATTACCTTCAATTTGTAGGCTATATAAGGCTCTGGAGCAGTGAACGGGACTGTGTTTCTTGTGTTGAGTGTTTCATAGTGTTTGTGTTTGTTTCCAATGCTAATTTGTGGGATGTGTATGTACCTAAGGGACACTATTTCCTAAGAAAACTCAAAATATGTATTTAAAAAAAAACTGAGTGTCTTTTTTTTAAACGTCAATCTGCGGTTCCGTCAAAAGGAATTCAACAAAATTTAAGTAAGAAGGAATTCTAAAAAATGTATGTAAGAAGGAATTCTACAAAATTTAAGTGGCCAATTTTAACTAGGAGTTAAATAGGTTGTCAAAATAAAGTCTATAAAACATCAAAAAGATTTAAAAAGAAATTCAATACGATTCTAGAAAATTTTCAACAGAAATTCAAAAGAATTTAACTACAGATTTTTGTAAGGGTGCTTTTTCAATGTCCCCGGGAAAATACATACATCATGAAACACAGAATACAGCGGGAAAAGACGATAATTTAGCCGCCAGCACTGGTTGAAACTGCGCCTACTGCAGGCTGCGCCTCTCGAAATCACAATCCACTCGGCTAAGGTTAGCAGGGACGCCGGTGAGAGTCTATAGCCTCAAGCCCGGTGACCGGGCTTGAAGACGGTTTGTTGCCCCTGGAGCCAAGTGTTTCTTGGAAAGGTGTACACGCTCACGTTCTTGCGACTTGCGTGAAACCGTCCCTTTGGATATTTATAAAAGAAAAACTGTCGTCGCCTTAGTTTTAATATTTTTGTGCAAAGAATGCCTACGTATCATAAAAGGAGGTAAACATGTGTTATAAATTACAAAGCAATTCAGATCTTTCTGAATCCGGATCTCAAAAAATGGAAAGCAAATTTTTTAACATGATGTGGACTCGTGTGTTTTGATATCCACATAAATTGTCATTGAAATTGAAAACAAGTTTTCTTAAAATACACTCAAATGTAGATAGGTTACTGATTTCGCAATAATTGGAAAATTGGTTTAAAATGAAGGACATGTTAATTTTTCTTCTCTTTTTCAAATATCACGGCTCATAATCTTTTCTATCAGGCGCTTAAATATTTTTTGCAATATATGTTGTTGTTTCTTTTTTAATTTACAAAGCGCTAAATATACAGAATTACCGTAACGGGACTAGAGAAAATCGGACATTGCCAATTTCAAACAAGGTCAAGGAACGGGTCGAAAAATGTAAGAAGTTTGTGAACAGAAAGCACTGTGACAGTAGTTCGTGAAAGAATAAGATTTCATACTGAAGATCACCAATGAGTTTGAAGCACAAGCCAACAATTTAAATACAGATTTCTCGGAGTGAATTTCAGAGCCTACCCTTCGTAAAAAGACTAGGCTGCTGACGACCAGGTTTCGATAAGAAAGAGCAAATGTTTAAAGTGGTACAATTGAAACGAGTTTAATGAATCAAGACCCTGTGTGCACATTCCGCGTTTGTCGCGCCCACTTTTTCGGCCAGACGCTGACCTGCGAGTCGGTCCACGGCGCTCTCCTGGCACTCCGAGGCGTAACGTTTTTTCCCGTTTTTCCTGTAGCAATCACTCTTCGTTTCTTCTCAGTTGCACCGCAAGCGCTCGGACCCCGGTCTGCTTTTTTGCAGTCATAGGAGACTTTAGTTTCAAATATATATATTTTCTACGTCTACTCTTCTTTCTACGAAAATCTGTGGTTGCGAAGTGCCGGACCGCGTACACAGCCACAAGTGACAGGACTGAATTCGACGCACAGCAGAAACAACTGTCCCCGTCCTTTGCTTTGATGTCCCTGAACGCTTCGCCTTCAGCTTTCGGGAGGTGGATTAGTTTCAAATTCGGCAATTCAGCGTTCAGCTGTGGCAACCATCTCTGACCCCGACTTGATCACCGACGTGGTGGGCCCTCGGAGGCTGTACAACGTTGCCTGGTGCTTGACAATATCCCCGATTCCATCGCGGGCACTCTTGCCATATCCAGTTGCGGAAAAACATCCACTTCGCTGGCTTGTACTTGTTGCTCTGCAGCTCAGTGTAGATGGTACTTGTTCTTGAAAGACTTGCTGTACCACCACTGACGAGGTCCCATGAGCATACACTAGAATCTTGTCCTCAAGCCACTCGTGCACCTTGCAAACTGCGTAACATGCGTGGACGGGTCGTGCACATGTAGTCACCTATGACGGCTCAGCTCCGGGTTCCTTTTCTCGTCGTGACCACGCCGAGGAATATGAAGACTTGGCTTTTTTTCCAGTGGTACGACTGGATGTCCTCGGGCAGGACAACCGGATTGCGGTGCCCTTTTTAGCTGGCAATCCCGTGCCATCTCGCGTGTTGACTTAGGCCGCAGACTCCAGGCGCGATAACCAGAGGAGTGTGAGCGGAGTCGTCTCTTTGTATGGTGTTCATGAATGTGGTACCCGCACCTGCCTTTGAAAACAAGAAAACAGATGGAAGAGTCGTGTCTCGCGGAATTGAATTTGTTGATCCTCCAAACCGCTGTCAAATAAATTAAGAGTCAGAGGAGCCGTTCTGTTCCTCCCTAAGTTTATTCTTTCTGTTTTATTTATTAAACAAAAAATCTCAATCGATCGCCAATTTTTTTTTTTTTGCGTTGTGCGGTTTTACGGCAACGGATGTATTGACAGTCGCAGGTTCTGCCGCGCCCTACCTCTTATACCATGTTACCGCCAAGGCTGTAGGCTGATTGGTTTGCAACGTGTCTCCGGTTGCTTCCTTTACGTCGCGTATACGGCGACACTACACGCCGGCTGTAGAAACATGCATCGCGAAGCTTGTGACAGGGGGCGCCTCTCAATCGCTCGGCCCATGGGTATTTTTTGGTTCGGTTGTAAAAAAAATGTATTAGGCACTTTCCGTTCAAAACTACCATCCACCTCTGTGCTGTGAGTTTGTCTTTTCCTGACCACCCCGTAAAGTTTTACGCTTTTAAAACAATTAAATTGTTAAGACGGGGTATGTGCACGACCCATTTATATCTGATTAACGTAGAGAGTTTGGGTTAGTTGGTAAGTAGACATGATAAAAACAAAACAGCGCAAAAGACGAGGACGATGTAAAAGAAACAACAGGACACAGCGCTGTGTCCTGTTGTTCCTTCTACTTCGTCCTCGTCTCTGCGTTGTTCTGTTTTTACCATTTATATCAACCGCGTTAGCGTCATTTTTGGAAGATTTCTTGCTTTATAACTTTAAAGCCACACAAATATTGCACTATGTGTTCGAAAATTCTGTTAGTACATAATATAAACATTAATTTCGGAAAGATCAAAGAATGTTAAAGATAGCCTTTTTTAAATAATTTTCAAGATAATACATATTTAGTCAAATGTCCATTTGTGAGCAATTCTTGTAAATTTCGCCCGCTAACCAGGACAACAATATTTCACAAAAAGATGAACTGTATACAAGGCAGAACACTGGCAACTTGTGAAGACCTTATCTGTTATAGGCACAGAGAAAGAACATTTATTCGAAAGCGTTATTTTGCTATGTGCAGAATTTTCAATTTTGTTTCTCAAAATAATGATCCTAAAACTCGGTGATTAATATTTTTTGTCAATCCTTCTTTGCCTAATTTTTCAGTAAATATTTTTAGATCTATGGCCTGAAGAGTTGTTTTGGGCAAGATGCCCAAAATGCCAACATCGCGCGATGCGCAAAACGCGCAAGTAACTAGGAGTCTGCTTACACTTTTTTTTTTTCGCAAATACATTTTTTTTAAGTTAAGGGTTGCTTTTGTTTTTCTGAGCACGAAGCAAGCAAAATATATTTTTGTCTTCAAAATTAAAAATGGTCGCTGGACATGGCTGTTCGATCTTATCTGAAAACGCCCAGGTGCTCCTTTTTATTTTCATTGAGTTAGGTTGATACGTGCTTGATATCCCTTTGACAGAACTCATTTAAAAAAAATCCTACTTTTATTGCCAAAGTGTTTCTTTTAGATCTCCGAAGTGCACCTTGTTTTCGTTGTAAATGGCTTTGATTATGCTTGTTAGCAGCCAACAAAAATATGTTTTTCTTTTTGTTGCTCGCATCTAGGCGTAAGAAAAGGAATCCCACATGAACATGTATCGAACCCGCCTCGGGCTCCTTCTGTGGGCGTTCAAAACCAGCCATGTGGCCAGTTCACCTATACTTCGTTTCAGCTTATGTCCAGAGGCAGCCGATGCTAGAAGCTCGAGCTCCGGGTTTCAGCGTCCCTGCAAATTACGCGCTCTCGTGCATTGCAAGCACTGTTCAAGGCCACATACTCGCGCTTGTAGCATAGCCAGCACGGAACAGCCAACAGGCAACGTACTCGCAGCTTGTAGCATAACCAACAGGCGGCCAAGTTTTTTGTATGTGGTTTTCGTAAGACTGGTCTACACACTCTGTTGCTTATAACTGTGTGTCTTAAAGGGCACTAAAGATGATTCTGCGATCGTCTATCCTTGGTCATATCTGATACTACGGGCCATCAGCATCCTAAAACTTCAAATATTGCAAAGACGCGAAGCCATTTTTCCTATTAAGAGCGTGATGAAAGGTCGGGAGACACTCCTTT